>PVIJ01007207.1:73885-84841 GCA_004024925.1 Scalopus aquaticus | reverse complement strand
ATCTATTTTTGGACATCTGGGTTGCTTCCATACCTTTGCTATTGTGAATAGTGCCGCAATGAACATACGGGTGCATGTATCCTTTCGGATTAGTGTTTTTGTGTCCTTTGGGTAGATTCCCAAAAGTGGTATTGCTGGGTCGTATGGGAGCTCCATGTTTAGCAATTTGAGGAATCGCCATACAGCTTTCCATAGTGGTGGGGTGGACTTTAAAGTGAGTTGTCCTGAAATCAGAATGTGAATATTTTAAAAATATTTGACCATGATCTTAGTTTTTTAAATTTCCAAGTCTTTTTCAGTTGACTGCTCCTATGGGGAGGGGTTGGGGGGCATACAAAGGAGGGGAGGGTGCTTCCCCGGGGCAGTTCTCACATTACTGGGGGACTCAGACATAGCTGATGGTCATAGTCCTGGGAGAGTGCCCGCAGAGAGAGGCATCCCCGTGGGGGGCAGGGCGGGACCAGTGGCACTGATGAAAACCCCTTTGGGAGGCACCAGAGAGTGTCCCTAGGAGGATTAAGGGCTTCTGCTCTTTTTCTCCTTTCTTTTTGGAGGGGTGAAGTCTGGAGGGTCTCGGCTGCAGGCTGTCTGGTCACAGGGGGCAGGGAGAATGCAGAGGGCAGGGCTGACTGCAGAGGCAGGACAGATGGATGCCGAGGCTCATGCCGGATCAGCCTGGCTCACTCTGTCAGGAACGCAGACAGATCACAGATCGGGACAGAGAGCCTCAGGCAGGTGAGGAGGGAGCCTTCCGGGAGAGGGAGGGTCCGCAACACCAACTGCACTAACCCGCGTCACAGGCTGACTGAAGCTGTGAGGAAGGAGAAAAGCACTTGAAGTCAGCCCATGGGACTGTCACTGTGCGCCCACAGACCTGACCAGCAGCACAGCTCAGGCCCTGCTTGTGGGTTCTCCCCACAGGCGCCTGGCTGACCTCTGACACCCAGGTCTAGGCGTGAGACGACCTGTGGGTTCCAACCATGTCCTTTTCTCGGAAATGAAGTGAAACTGGCCGGAGAATGGCCAGAGGAGCGGCTGCCTGGGACAGGGTCCAGCGAGGGCCGGTGTGGTAACCCGGGGGCTGCTTACCACCCAGAGCGGGAGGTGTGGGCTGGGTCAGAGCTCGCTTGGGTATTTTAGGAGGGCTGGCAGAAGCCCAGCATGACCTGGGGGGACCTGAACTTTCCAGTGTCTTCATTTTTGCTTGAATTAAATGAACTCTGTGTGGCTGGGCTAACAGGTGAAACTCAGCAAGGCTTCTCATTGGCACTTGCAAAGGCCTTTGATGATGATAAATGGTATAAGATGAACATGCACCAGAGTATATCAAATATAATGAAAATATGCCCCTTGTTAGACACATCTTTCAGAATATGATATCCATGGGATAAACACAAAGTTTTTTGGGGGGGTTGTTGGTTTTTTGTTTTTGTTTGCTTTTTGGTGGTTTCAAGGAGGCCCATGCAGAATTGAACTCAGCTGGAAACTCAGTTACTTCTGGATGAACACAAAAATTCAGGCTCATTTCCAAATACAAAGACTTAAACAAATGAGCCTCCTCCTGCCCTCCCCAGGGCAGCTTCCCAGGTTATCCCAGGAATCTGAATAAAGTTGGGGAGGGATGTGTCCACTCCAGTCCCAAGGACACGCCTCAGCACTCCCTGAATCCCATGAACAAATCCTCCCTGTAATAGTGATCTCTGAATCCTGCCGATGCTTATCAGCAGTGCTGGGGTCCTGCTGAGCTGTCTGCTCCTTGAAAAACTGCTGAGGCCTCTGTTCTGGCTTCACTGGTTATGATTCTGGGGACGCAAAGCCTTCTCGCCTGGGAGAGACTGCAGTTTGAAGCTATGTCCACCAGGTGGCGCAAAAGCCTCTTTGTGTTGGTGTTGTCGCCCCCTCCCCGCCCCTTTCTCTCTAATACAGATCTGCCTTCTGCTAGGATGTGAGCACAACTGTGCAGCTCAGGCATGTTACAAAAATAGACTTGGAGTCTTTGCTTGAGCACTTCAGTGAGGTGGCGCTCACCACGGCAGGAGTCAGTAGCAGGAGTCGGGGGTCAAGGTTATCCAAAGCTACCTGTTCAGTGATGTCACTCTTTCTCTCCCAACCCACAGGTCACTGGTAAATTGGGAAGTTTCTATTTTCCCAGTTATTTGTTCATAATAAGTTATTTCCTTTTCTTAGCACCTTATCTCTGAGTAGCTCATCAAATTTCTGAACAGAAGCCCAGTTGAATCCTTTCACAGCTCTGGAACACAGCCTGGGCTTATCTAAACGCTGCCCCCTAACTCTTCCCTCCCCGCCACATGGGTCTCTTGTTGGGGATAAAAAAAGACCCCTTAGTTCCCTTAGGGCTTCCATGAATCAACCTTCTGGGCCTCAGTTTACACATCTGTGAAATGAGTTAGTCTTTTACCCTTCTTGCCACATTAAATTGTTGAGAAACTTCAAATGAAATAATGAAGCCATTTACTTAACTACTTGTTGAGCATTTAACATATGCTAGGCACTGTTCTAGAAACAAGGGAATACAGATAAATGAACAATAAATACAATATATGATGTCAGTGGTAGTAAGTGCCGTGAAGGAAAATGCAAGAGTCAAGTGACAGGGCAGATTTTCAATTGAACTGCTAGAGATGTGAAAGTAGAAACAAAGCTATTCACCAACATTCATTTCTCCCCCTAAACTGTTATCATCACTTATCACCAGGAAATGCAAATCAAGATGACAATGAGATACCATTTCACACCTGTGAGTTGGCCCATATTGAAAGGACCAGAAGCAACAAGTGCTGGAGAAGATGTGGAGAAAAGGGAACCCTTCTATTGCTGGTGGGAATGCAAACTGGTCCAACCCTTATGGGAAGCAGTACAGATGTGTCTCAAAACATTAGACATGAATCTGCCATTTGACCCAGTAGTTCCACTCATAGGTATCTACTCCCCCAAAATCAAAAACACTAATTTTAATGGAAACTTGCATTCCCATGTTTATCAGAGTACTATTTATAATAGCCAAGTTATGGAAACAACCCAAGTGCCCAAAAACAGATGAGTGGATCAAGAAGATGTGGTATATGTACATAATGGAATATTACTCAGTAATAAACAAAGACAAACTCATATCATTTATGACAACATGAATAGAGCTGCAAGGGATTGTACTAAGTGAAATAAATCAGAAAGAGAAAGATAAATATCTGATGTCACTAATATGTGGAATATAGAGAAACCAAAGACAGCCTTAGAAACTAACCCTTGAAAGCTGACTATGGAACTGAGGTATCCAGAAGAGGGGAAGGGGTGGGAGGGGTAAGAACAAAGAGGGAAGGAGGCACAGTGGTCTCTAGTGATGGTGTATGGGTAATTTGCTGCTGGGTGTACTATGGTGGCAATACCTGATGGGGGGTATCCTAATGCCTCAATTAAAAGTAAATTAATTAGTAAGAAGAAATTTAAAAAGAATTTTGATAAATACCTATTTTTACTATATGCAGTCTTTCCTAAATATTATGCAAAATTCCTTCACCAGGGAATTTAAGTGTATAGAAAAACTTATTTTTGGCAACCCCTTCAATATCAATACACATGACCTCATCAGTAAACCCTGAGTCAAGGTAATCAAGAAACAATTTTTTAAAATGATTTGTTTATTTATTGAAGTGACATTTCCTTATAACATTGTATATGAAACACTTCTTATAATTCAATGCTGATAAACCAGCGGTTGGAAAAAAAACAACTGTCTGTCCCCTTTCTGTTTCTTCTGTGGTTCCTGCTATGAAAGTCACGTCTGAGGCAGAACCTGCTGATAGTTTCTGTCATGTGCCATCGAAGGCAGCTCTATGGATATGAATAATGTTGGCTTGGCTCAGAGCTCTCCCTTTTTATCCCCCTTCTTTGCCTTTTGGGGAGACACAGGCTACAATCAATGAGATCATAAAATCTGCTGAACCGACTTCAACTTTCTAGGTTGGGTCCATCTAAACTTGCCAGCTCAAGGAAGTGCTGCGTACTGCTGAAAGTATTCAGGCTGGAAAGTCCCAGAGTTTAAGATACAGCTCTTGAAATCCCAGCAATTCTGAGCAGGAAGGAATTTCACCTTGATAATATGATCACGCACTCCAGCCTGTGACACACTCAAGTTATCAGGCTGTGGCATGGAATGGGGGTGCATGTCAGAGTTTTGGGGAACAGATGGTTGAGGGTGGCTGGAAATGGTGTGCAAATCTCCAGGGAGATTCTGGAGCATCTGACAAAGGCGATTTCCTCCCCACCAGTTTTCCTGAGCATTGTGATCTGACCCAGTTTGGGGAGGTGGGGAAACAAGATTGGAAATGTCAAAGGGAGCCAGAGGGCCTGGGACCTCTGCTTTCTTACAGGGACCCTTTCACACTTTGGAACAGGCCAAGCCGGCTCCAGCCCTCTACGAGCTTGAAAGTGATTTGCTGTGAAGACTATTAAGTTTTCCTGGCTGGACAATGAGTAATTCACCTACCTGGGTCTTGATTGGCCACAGAGAAAAGGGCTGATGATGAAGCAGGAGATCTGAACTGACGGCAACAGTAGAAGTTTCTCAAAGGAAAAACAAATAAAAACCTGGCAGCTTAACCACATCTTTATTTTGAGCAAGAAGAACGCCTTTGTGATTATACAAATGCATTCATTTGACTATACAGTGAGGTACACATGCCTAGATCAAAATAAATCCACTTCCTCTTCCAAGGAGCTGGTTGCAACTCTTCTGTGTCCACTGGTTTAGTTAAGTGACATTAGTTGGAGATATACAGTCAGATCTTAGTGACTTAACATGATTGACATTTGTTTCTTGGTCATGCAAAAATTGTTGGGGGGCAAAAATTCTAATAAACTCAGGGTAGAAAGAACATACTGCAACATAATAAAGGCCATATCTGACAAACCCATAGCCAATATTATACTCACCAGTGAAGAACTGAACACTTCCTCTAAATTTGTTGGGGGTTGTTTCCATGAGGTCATTTGGGACCCAGACTCAGGGAGGAGCTACTGTCTTTTTCATGCAGTTTCTATTTGGGGGGTTGACCTCTGGTCAGCAGATGCAGGAAGAGAAAACAGAGACAGTTCCAACTTCCAGGAGGGTATTCTCATGGGCTAGGCCAAGGGGGAGGCATCTATCATTTCTGCTCACCATCCATTGCCAGAACTCAGGCATGTGGTTGACCAAATATATCCCTTACTCCCTCTGGATGATACTTCACCTTTCTTCATCCTGCTCTGTGGCCAGGAAGCTGATCCATGTTAATGGCCCCTGATCTTCTGCCTCTAGCTTGGTTTGTCAAAGAAGTCACTGACAGGATACTGAGGGCAAGTGTGGCCGAGGTATGTAGCTCGCCCAGTCCTTTCTTGCCATTCCTATAGCTGGCTTCATCCTTCTACTAAGGTCATAGTTCTTGTCATAGCTCAAACTCTTCTAAAAAGGCCAGGGAATGGTTCCAAACACATTTTATGAGGTCAACATTACCCTGATACCAAATGTAGACACTGACATCACTAAAAAAGAAAACTGCAAACCAGTATCTCTGATGAACATAGATGCAAAAATACTCAACAAAATCTAGGCAGGTCAAATTCAGCAATCCATTAAGTGAATCATATATCATGACCAAGTGGAATTTTTCCAGGGATAAAAGAATAATCAACATATGCAAATCAATTAATGTAATATGCCACATCAACAAAAGACTAAAAGTCACATGATCATATTAATAGATGCAGAGAACACATTAGAAAGATTCAACATTTATTTCTGATAAAAATTCTAATAAAGTCAGGGTAGAAAGAACATACTATAACATAATAAAGGCCATATCTGACAAACCCATAGCCAATATTATACTCACCAGTGAAGAACTGAACCCCTCCTCTAAAATCAGAAAAAAATGATGATGTCCACTCTTACCTCTTTGTTCGATGCAGTATTTCCCTAGCCAGAGCGAGAAAAAGAAATAACATGAATTCAAATTGGAAAAGAAGAAGTGCTGATAAAACTATTACTCTTTGCAGATGACATGATAATATACACAGAACCCCTATTCCACTGAAAAAACTGTTAGAAATAATCAACACAGTAAAGCAGGAGCTACAAAATTTACAAAAACTGTTGCTTTCCTGTATGCAAATGGAAACTAGAAGACAAGGACATCAAGAAAACAATCCCATTTATAATTGCATCAAAAAGAATTAAGTACCTAGGAATAAACTTAACAAAGGAGGGAAAAGACCTCTACACTGAAAACTATAAAACACTGTTAAAAGAAAAAGACTCCAATAAGTGGAAGGATAATCTGTGCTCATGTATTGGAAGAATTAACATTGCTGAAATAGCTATCTTACCCAAAGCAATATACAGAGTCAGTGCCATCGCTTATTAACATTCCAATGGTATTTTTAAAGGAAATAGGACAAACAATACTAAAATTTGTATGAAATCACAAAAGATCCCAAATAGCCAAAGCAAGACTGAGGGAAAAGTAAAAGAAGAAAAACGAAGTTAAAAATCTTCTCAACTTCCTAAGGTGATAACAGTCAAAACAATATGGTATTTGCATAAAAACAGACACACAGATCAATGGAATATAATTGAGAATCCCGAAATAAACCTACAAGGTAACTGATTTCCAGTGAAAAGTGCCAAGACCTTTTAATAGGGAAAAGAATAATCTCTTCAGCAAATGATGTTAGATAAATAGGTATCCACATGTGAAAGAAAAAGTTACATCCTTGCTTCATACCACTTGCAAAAATTAACTCAAAATGTATAAAAGAACATCAATATAAGACCTGAAATTATGAAACACTTATAAAAAAATATAGGCGCAAATATTCATAACCTTGGATTGGGCAATAGTTTCTTAAATACGATATCAAAAGCACAAGCAACAAAAGAAAAAAAATAGATAAAACTAGACTTCAACAAAGTTAAAAACTTTTGCTTCTCAAAGGATACCACCATCAAAGAAATTGAAATATAAAACACAAAAGGGGGAGAAAATATCTCCAAGTCATATCTGGCAAGGGATTTGTATCTAGCACATATAAAGAACTTTTTCAACCAATAATAAAAAAATCAACCTAATTAAAAATAGCAAAATGCTTGAATAGACATTTTCCCCCAAAAGACATCCAGAATGCACATGAAGTTACTCAACATAATTAGTCATTAAGGAAATGCAGATCAAACCACAATGAGATACTATATAACTACTAGGATGGCTGTAATAAAAAAGATGGATTGTAACAAGTTTTGCAGAGGATATAGGGAAGTTGCTGGTACAACTGTAAAATGGTGTAGCTGTTATGGACAAACAGTTTAGCAACGATAGGAAAGATTTACCATATGCTCCAGAAAGTCCATACCTAAGTACATTCCCAAGAAAACTGAAGATAAAGTCCACAAAAAGTTTGTACACAAATGTTCATGACAGCATTATTCATAATAGCAAAAAATGAAAACAATCTGAATGTCCATCAACTGATGAATGGAGAAACAAAATGGTATATTCATACAATGGAATATTATTTGGCCATGAAAAGGAATAAAATTCTGATACATGCTATAAATGGGTAAACCTTGCAAATATGCTAAGTGGGGGCTCCCTAGTGGCTTAGGGGTTAAGTCTCAATGCTATCACCACTATAGCCAAAATTGGATTCCCGGCCAGGGAGCTAACCCACATATGGCGTAGCAGACCTCTCCTATCCTGCACTCTGCTCACCTTAGCAGTATATTTCAGTAAATCCACCTGTTCTCCCCACTCTGTCTCTGGTGAATCCTCTCATCCCCTGCACCTCTGGCCTATACCCCAGTTCTTCTGTGCAAAGGAAAAAAAATGCTTAATGAAGAAGTCAAACCCAAAAAGCCACATATTATCCATAAATTCCATAATTCCATCCATATAAATAGACAGCAGAATCGTGGTTGCTAAGGGGCTGGAGGGAGGGAATGAATGGGAATGACTGAATGGGAAGGGGGTTACTTTTCAGAGGGATAAAAATGTCCTGGTATTAGTGGCTACTGGGGCACAGCTCTGTGAATATACTAAAAACCATTGAATTGGCCATTTCAAAAGGGTAAACCTTATGACATGTGACGTAAGTCTCCACAAGGTGTTATTAAGGAAAAAAGTTTATGACCAAATATTTCTGTGTAGGGTGGCAGCTCCCCCAAAGAGGGCAGTTGGTCAGGAGCACCTTCCTAGGACTGGACGAGTGGGATGCAGCCTCAGGGTTACGACCCACTTTGAACCCTGATGGCCGTGGGTTTGAATCCTGCTCCCAGTTCTCAAGAGTTGCGGACTACTGGGAAATTGACTCAAACTCCTGAGCCGCCCATCTGCAAAATGAGAATAATTCCCACCTTGTAAGATTTATATGAAGATGAACTGCTTGGTAGCTTAGAGTAGTCAATAAATGATAGCGATTATTATTATTTTCTCTTGGACATAGAGGAAAAAGGTCTCTGGAAGGAAACTTTGGGTTTGGACAACAGGTAGAAAGAACAGCCCAGCTTAAAATGAGTAGACAAATAGATTTTAGTTCTGGCTTGGGCTAGCCTCTTGGGCATAGGAGGTGTCAGGGTGGGCCAGGGAAGGGGACTAGAGAGAGAAAGAGTACAGGTACTCAACCTCCTGATGGTATGGCCAGGTGTATGGGTTAGAACCAGAAGACAAATTGGGAATTTTATTATTATCACGTTCTGCTGCCACGACTTTTTCCCTTACTTCTGGGAAGGGCCTGGGAGCTGTCCTGCTGCCTCACATTGTGTTATGTGTGAGCACCGAAATCTGCCCAGACTTCCCTTGGCTGAGCCAGTAACTGAATTCAAATGAACAGCAGCAGCGGGTGGGTTAGGACCAAAATCTCAGTGGGGCTGTTTTCTTCTCAATATTTGATTCTTGTGGAATAACAGATGATTTTTGTTTCATTCTTTGTGCTTTTTTTGTCCTTTGCACTTTTTCTGCTGGGATTAGTATCTGACTCAAGTGCTACTAGGCCAACACGGTAAGCATGATTAATGACCGCATCGCCCTTTCTGCTTTTCTTTCTCGTATCTCACATGGCTCCGTCAAGGTAAGTATTTGTGAGCTCTATTAGTCAGTATCTCGAGGGTAGAAACAGAAAATACATTGGTTACTTTTAGTAGAAAAGAATCAGGGCTTACAAAGTCTTTGGAAGCTTTGGGGGGGGTGGATTATAGCTGGGGTTCTCCAGGAATGATCTGGGGTGCCCACACAGCTGTGATCGGGATGGTAGGAGCCACCCTGGCTCCATGAAGGAGGTGCCACATACTTCTCTTGACCTGGTTTTGTCCAGCAGCAGATGAATACACAAGAAGATACCCCCATCATACTTGCTTCTGCCTAGTCTTAGGTCAGATTCTAATCCACACCCAAAACTCTCAGTGCAAAGGAGTCTGGGAAATGCACTTTTCAGCTTCTAGACTGTCAGGTCGAGAAAAGGACCTTGGAGGCAGTGGGGATAGATGTAAATGGGGTCAATCCAGCAGGACCATCAAGATTTTAACATTTAATAAAATTTAAATAAATGAAGATTTAATAAATTAGCATTTCATTTGACTTGAGTCAAACTTAGGTTTTGTGGGGTTTTTTGTCTAAAATTTGTATTTGAGTGTGAAAAGAATTTTTCCTCAGCTATGGCATCTGTATCTTACCTCTGAAGCTCTCGAAACCAGACGTGGTTTCCTTTGAGGAATTCTGACTCTGAGCACTTGTATTTGGCTGATGCTGACGTGACCAATTGCTTTCTCTGCAGAAATCGAGAAACTCTGTGAGTTATAGGAAGCAAGAACTTCATGTATTCTCTTGAGCATAACAAGCACTTCCTGGAGGAAACAATATAATGTGATAAGTTGAATATTTTTTTCTAATAAAGAACCAGCTGCACAAGAATAAACTCAGAGACACTGAGTTTGAAAAAATGCTTGCAACTTCACGAATAATGTAATAAAGGTGAATTAAAACAACAATTAGCAGCTTCAGAAGTATCCACTGTGGATATGAGCTCCAGGAAGGAGCCACACTCATGGACTGCAGCTGGAATGTAAAGAGGTGCACTGTTTTGGAGGGGAATCTGGCAGTACCTACCAAATATTTAAATGTGACTCCGTGGTGACCCAACAATTCTCTTTCTGAGAATATTTCTTTCAAAAACGTTCTCACATGCACACACAGCTATAGAGTTTGCTCTGAAGCTCTGAGTCCTAGCTACAAAAACCTGGGAAATCTCCAAATGACTAGCAATGGAGTTTGGATAAATAAGCACAGTGGAATACTATGCTGCAAAGGTCAAGGACAGATCTGTCAGTGCCACCCATCAGTGCAAACATGGCCACGCCCAAAAGTTCGGGGCTAGGGTCTTTTGGCCCTGTGCCAAATGGTGATTCCACCCTTGTCTGTGAAACATGTGAAATTGGTAAAATTGTGATGCAGAGATTTTGACCTCTGAGATAATTGATGTAAATTCCATCAAGGAATTAGACTAAAAATGGGGGTGTTCGCCTGTCTTCAGGTCTTCCCTTCAGTCATGAAGATTGACTGAAGTTGATCTTGAATTATCAACCCCTTGGTTTTATTTATTTATTTATTTAATATAATATTTATTTTTGTTATTCGTATCTTTTACATTATTGTGTGTTCCCCATAAGTTACCACCACCTGTTCACCTGTGGAGCCATCACCATAGTCCTCCCTGCTCCCCTCCTCCCCCCTTTTGAGCCCTCCCCCTCCCCTCCTTCCCTGCTGAATGTTGCTTTCTTATTTGGCTCCCCTATATTCCTGTTATAAGTGAAACCATTCGATATTTTTCTCTTTCTTTCTGGCTTATTTCACTGATCATGATCCCCTCTAGGTCCATCCATGTTGCTGCAAATTGCATGTGTTTGTCTTTTTT
>PVIJ01007207.1:21466-73785 GCA_004024925.1 Scalopus aquaticus | reverse complement strand
GGATCCAGTCATCTATTTTTGGGCATCTGTCAACCCCTTGGTTTTAACACAGGGAGGTGGTGTCACTGGGAGGGTGGCAGTGCCTGTTCATGGACAAGCTGATTTGGCTCACCTCTCCCCGTCCTTGCTTGTTTAAATTGGGGTGGAGGCTCAGGCCCCATGTTCCACTCCAACTTTTAAAAGTTTCAAGGAGGAAGGCATCAGCATAAGCCTAAGAACTCAGTGTTCGTAAAATGCAGTTATGTCTCAGTGTCACCTTGGGTATTGCTGCTTTTGGAATCTGAATCCTTTTGCTCACTAAGGTAAAAATAAAACCAAACCACATGGGACTTGGAAGGGAGAAGGGAGCCTTGCTGTTCTTTAGTCAAAAAACCTTAAGACAGTGTTCATGGTGGAGTCATCACCACAGAATATAAACAAAGGAGTGCGTGGTGAGACAGCATAATTGAGTGTTTCCAGCTTTGCAAATGATCATAATAATAACAAAAACAGCAATAAGCGAGGATGTTCTGCTGTTTTCATTATAGAAGATCCCAGGAGAGCTTATTCAATGTAGTAGCTGTCTCCCGCGGAAAGGGGTGTTTGGGAGCTCTGGGGGATTAAGTTACACACAGACTATGCTCCTGGCAATGCTGACCCTACAGCCTCACCTGCCTGCAACTGGCTCTTGTTTTGATACAAGAACACATATACACAATGGAATACTATTCAGCATTCAAAGAAGATAAACACATGAAATTTGCAGCGACATGGATGGAATTAGAGGGGATCATACTCAGTGAAACAAGACAGAAAGAAAGAGAAAAATATCGAAGGGTTTCACTTATAACAGGACTATAGGGAAACCAAATAGGAGAGAGACCCTTGGGAGGGTTGGTGGAGGGGGAGGATAAAGGCACAAAATGGAGTAGAAAAGGACACAAGGGACCACAGAGATGGATCACGGGTGAATTGGTGGTGGGCTACCCAAGGGGAATACAAAATGTAAAAGACATAAATAACAATAAAAAATATCTTCCAATTAAAAAAAATAAAATATGCTATTATTATACACCAAAAAAAAAAAAAAAAGACACCCTTGAAGCCTGTCCCTGGGTGGCTCATTTTCTGGCTCTCTGGTGGGAATGGAGCCATTTTTGTGTATCAGCTGGGATCACAGTAGCCTCTCACAGCTGAGGCCACCTCTTCCCTGGAACTCGGCTCCTTCTAGCTTGGGGCTAGTGCCTGAGAACCTGCCTTGGCATCACATTCCTGGGGACCGTCACCAGGGCCTGTCCCTCAGTGTCACCTATGGGCAGTCTCTGCTGGTGGAAACCTGGTCGACCCTAGTCTTTAAGGAAAGGTCTGAGCTGGTTAGAAATGAAAGTCTTGAAAGGCAGAAAGAGCTGTGGGTAATGATTTTGGGAACCTTGACTTCAGTTTCCTTGGTATTGGTTTGGATTTTATTTTTAATCTCAAAAATAATTATTTTCTCTCTTACTGCATTTTATTTGCTTATTTATTAGGCCATGGGGGAGGAGGCACTGCCAGTGACATGAGTGACATGACACCTGGCACGCACCCTCCTACCTGAGCGCCTCCTCCAGGGGGAGGGGAATATTCTGGCAGGCTCCTGACTCCCAGGGGAAGGGCAGGTGGACCTTGAACCTGGGTTAGAGTGCCCTGGGTGGGGCACCAGGATCTGGAGGCTGAGCAACTGGCTGTGAAAGAGTGAATCCTCTTCCAGTAGCTGGGAAACACTTCACCACAAATGTGGGACTTAACACAACCACAGGGGTCTGTAAACAACAATTCAGCAGGACTGGTTCTTCTGGAGGCTTAGGGGACAATCTATTCCACCTTTCTCGTAGATTCCACGGCTTTCCAGCAATCCGTGGCTTTCCCTGGTTGGTAGCTGCATCACTCCACTCTGCCTCCTCGGAGGCTGCTTCCCTTCTTGTGTGGGTCTCTGTGAATCTCAATTCTCCCTCTGCCTTTTGCTTATAAGGACATGTCATTGGATTTGGGGTTCACTCTAAATCCAGGATGACCTCATCTTGAGATTCTTTGTATAACTGTATCTGCAGAGACTTTCTCCAAATAAAGTCATGTTCATAGGTTTTGGGGGTTTAGGACATGGATATTACCTTTTTGGGATCATTATTCTATCCGGTACCTGGGCCCCCAACGGGACTGAGAGTCAATGCTGCTCTCATTGCCCTTCAAGCTACAACAACTGGTCATACATGTTGCCGTGCAAGTCTGTTTATTTAATAATCTGCATGACCTCATATCTGTAAAAGAGGTCCTGTTCCTGGAGCTGAAATTGCAATCTTTCAGTTAGTTCAGGCCTGACTGGAAAGTGGGCATTTAGGGGCCATTTGCAGAAGATACTTGGGTGCTCCCTGGAAGAAGAATCAGTTTCTATGTGAAGGTGAGAGACACAAGTTGATGAACTTGAGCTCTCCACCCCACCCCATGTGGACAGGAAGGAAGCTTTCCATGGGGTACAGTATCTGGGAGCTGCCACTGGGGGACATACTTCAGGAATCCCACCTTCAAACCCTCTTTGTCAAAATGGGGCTCACCATTTCTATAACTCCCCTGGCTGAGGACCAGGCCTGGGAAATGCTGTTAGCTAATTTTCATAATACATATTTACTATGGAAAATTTAAAGCATTTGACCAAGAATAAAATAAAAAAGTTACCTATAATGCCATTCCAAATGGAAAGTCATTTAAAATATCTAGGCAATTATATTTCCATTTTTAAAGTCGCTTGTATGTTTTAATGGTATTTGGATTGTTCTGCAGATACAATTTTATGTCCCGACTTTTTTACTTAATGTGTCATAGCTGATAGACAGGAAAGTAAACTGTCTATGTGAGGGATGGGCCTACATTTGGAATGAAGTTATACATTTATTAGGTTTCCTAATTATTTTTATTTTATTTATTTTTTTTAAAGATTTATTTCTTTATGCATACAAGCTGGGATACAGGCCAGAGGTGTGGGGCGGCGAGAGGGTTCACCAGAGACAGAGTGGGGAGCAGCACAGGCAGATCGATGGAAATACACTGCTGAGGGGAGCAGTGGGCAAGGCAGGAGAGGTCTGCTGCGCCATGTGGGAATCTCCCCGGCCGGGCGTTGAACTCGTGTCACCGCTGCCGACAGCTCCATAGCACAGCGCTTAACCGCTGTGCCACCAGGGAGGCCCCTCCTAATTATTTTTAAATTTGCCTTTATATTTTAATTCTTTATAAAAAAAAGAATAACCCTTTGCCAGTATTATTTGTTGCAAAGATTTTTTCCTAGTCTGGTTGTCTGTATTTTAAACTTTCAGAGTGTTTTTGACGAGCAAAGGCATGTCTTTTCTTTTTAGTCAAGTCTGTCATTTTTCCTTATGTGACTCCTCTCATTATTATTTTTATTCTTCAAAGTCCTCTCAAATATAATTTTCTACCTATTTTTACAGTTTTTTTTATAGTGGTGTTATTTTTACATGCAACGCTTTAGTCTACCTGGAAATTATTTTGGGGTTATAGTATAAAGTGTTGATATAAACTGATCTTTCCCTACCTTTCAGCCAATTTCTCCAATACAGTTTGCTGCATAATTCACCTTTTTTTGTTGGGTTGTGAGCTTCATTTCTCATACATGCAACTTGTATGTTATTTGAAATAATTTCAGACACAGTTATTTTTTTCTCCATTTATTTGTCCACTAAGTCCCATGTATACAACCTTGGTTTATTTCTTTAGCTTTGTAATACATTTACTATCTGGCAGAGAAAATGTCCCTTTCTCATTCTAATCACTTTTCTAAAAACTTTATAATAATCTTACCTATTAATTTTCCAGGTGAACTATAGCTAGGGGAAATTTTTGTCAATTTCTAAATTCTAATTGTGTCAAATTCTTTAGTTTTAATCAGAAGTGTGGTGAACCATAAATTAACCAGCAGAGAATTGAAAATTTTTCATAAATTTACCATTCAAGAATATGGATGTCTCAATAGTTATCGACACCTTTTTTGAAATGAAGAAAATAAGTGTCTGAAACTATTTCAAATAACATACCAATTGCACATATGAGAAAGGAAGCTCACAACTCAACAAGAAAAGGTGGATTATGCAGCAAATTGTGTTGGAGAAATTGGCTGGAAGGTGGGGGGAAAATCATAAGTATGAACTTTTAGGTTTCATTCATTTCTTCTTAGGGGTAGCCAGTGTAGTTTAAATAACTATTTAGTCTGGAATGTTTTTGCTATCAATTTGAAGGTGTGTCCACCATCACACCTTCTACTTGGTATATAGAAATAAGTAAATACAATACATAATAAATAACAGTAAGTTGAAAAACTTGACCTTTTTGCAGGTATTTATTCCACACATGGTTCTTTTGTGGTATTAATTCTAAGTTTTCAGTTGATGCTGGTTTTCTGGCTGTGCAATTATATTTTTACAAGTGATAATAATTTATCTCCCTGCACTATACTTGTATGCTTATATCTACATCACTAAATCTCTGTCTCTATCTACATCTATCTCTATCTTTCTATCCATCTACCTATTTTATTTGTAACTTTTTATTTTTATCTCATGCCTTATTGCCCAGTCAGAAACTCTGAGAACTATGTGAACTAATTGTAAATAGAATCTTTATCTTTTATTCCTGTGTTCAGGTAGGAATATCCATTGTGTATGATACTTGCAAATTTAAGAGATTTGTTCTCTTTTTTTTTTTTTTAAGGTTTTTTTTTTATTTATACATACAAGTTGGGGTACAGACCAGAGGTGTGGGGCGGCGAGAGGGTTCACCAGAGACAGGGTGGGGAGCAGAACAGGCAGATCAGAAATACACTGCTGAGGGGAGCAGCGGGCGAGGCAGGAGAGGTCTGCCGCACCATGTGGGATTCTCCCTGGCCGGGCGTCGAACTCGCGTCGTCGCTGCCAACAGCTCCACAGCGCAGCGCTTAACCGCTGCGCCACCGGGGAGGCCCGATTTGTTCTCTTTTTGTTTGTGAGTTTGTTTTGGGGCTTTTCAGAACTGGGTGCAGGGCACAGCACATCACTGACATGTGCAGGCTGCTCTAGTGTGTGCTTATTCCTCAGAGTGGCTCTGCTTTTGTGTTGATTGTGTATCTTTGTGTGTGTGCTTGTAAACCCAGCATCGTTGCTTTGCATGTTTGTATTTTCAATTTACCCAATGTTATTTTGTACATTTCATCCTGTTTCTTTTTTCAATAAACACTGCATTTTTAGGGTGCTTCTGCATCGCTGTGAGCTCGTCTAATCAGATGCCTCTAATGTATAAATTAGTGGCTAGGATCTACTCCTTTTGATCTGTCCTCCCAGGACCTTTCAATTTCCTGCTGCCCCAAGGAGAGCTGCGTGGTCACCTGCGGAACGTGCCCTGAGGAGCTGTGTGAGAGTCTCTAGGAGCGGAATTACTAGGTCCTGGAAGCAGGGCACAGTTTCCTGATTGTCTGGTTGTTGTTTGTTCAGTGTGCCTGTACCTGCCTTCCATTCCCCCCCTCCAAAACATGCAAGGTTCTGTATCCCCACAGCCTGCTAACATCAACACAATTTAGCGATACATAAAACTAAGTCATGAACAACAGACACTGTGGAAAACCCACCCTGACTTCTGCTCCCAGGAGGCAACTGGTCTCAGCTAATGTCTGTCTCTAGTTTTTTCTGGTGACTACTTACATTATTCTAAACAATATTTTGGATATTTAAAAAAATATTTATTTATTTATGCACACAAGAGCTGGGGTGCAGGCTAGAGGTGAGGGGCAGTGAGAGGATTCACCAGAGACAGAGTGGGGAGCGGAACAGGCAGGTGGACGGAAATACACTGCTGAGGGGAGCAGCAGGTGAGACAGGAGAGGTCTGCTGCGCCATGTGGGAAGCTCACTGGCTGGGGATCGAACTTGTGCTGCAGTGGCTCTGCATAGCTTCATAGGCTGAGACTTAACCCCTTGCACCACCAGGGAGGCCCTGGATATTGTTGAAGATAAGTAATTTTTGTGATGAAAGATCCCTATGCTTACTTTAAAAATTTTCCATCAGGATTACATGTAGGAATTGTCAGTTTTGTTGAAACCTGATGCGATAGTAAAGCTCCCTAATCCTAAATCACTTTTGATTTCCTAAAATAGCATCTCCTGGGCATGATTAATGACTAAACTATTTAATGTGTTTTCACGTGTAGTTTACTGCTTGCTATTGAGAAATACTGTTGTATCACATCTCTAAGTGATCCTGTTGTATCTCCAAGAGTGACCCGCCAAATTCACAGCACATGGCTGTCAGTATTAATAAGGGGCAACAAGCCTTAGCTTGTCACCTGTTTTTGTGTGGCTGGGAGTCTTTGAGATTCTTAGTTTTTAAATGGTTGAAAAAAGTGTTTTTAAAGGGTAATATTTCATGATATATGAAATTTATATGAAACTCAACTTTCTGTGCCCATAAATAAAATTTTATTGGACCTGATGGCGTGGTCCTAATGTCACCTCCATTAAAAAATAAATTAATTTAAAAAAGAAAACATGACAGAATTCTAAAAAATAAATACTGGGACACACTCATTTGTTTATGACTTTTCTATGGTAGGTTTCTAACTCCAACCATAGAGTAGAATAGTTGTAACAGAGGTCATATGGCCCAGAGCTGAAAATACTTTCCATCTGTTCCTTTACATACAAGATTTGCCACTCCCTGGTACAAATGATTGATTCAACAGACCTTTTTTTTTAAAAGATTTATTTATTTACTTATGCATACAAGCTGGGGTGTAGGCCAGAGGCGCAGGAGGTGAGATGACTTACCAGAGACAGAGTGGGGAGCAGAACAGGTGGATTGACTGAAGTACACTGCTGAGGGGAGCAGTGGGTGAGACAGGAGGGGTCTGTTGCTCCATGTGGGTCAGCTCCCTGGCTGGGGATTGAACTCGTGCTGCAGTGGCTCTGGATAACTTCATAGTGCTGAGACTTAACCCATTGCGCCACCAGGGAGACCCTGATTCAAGAGACATTTATGCAGGAGCTGCTGGTGAAGGATGTGCTATCTTGCTCCTCATGGGCATTTACTGTCCTGCTAGGGAGACAGTCACAGCCCAGGGTGACAAATGCCAGAATGGTGCAACACTGGGGGGCTGAGGGGGACATAGCAGAGGCCTCTCAGCTACACCAGGGAGATCAGAGGAGGCTTTCCAGAGGCAGTGACATCTAAGCTGATACCTAAAGAGTGAGAAGGAACTGGCCATGCAAAGATGGGTGGGGACAGGTTGGAGGTATCAGGAAGAATATTGTGGACAAAGAGAATAGTATGTCCAGTGACCAAAGTGATCCTGGCTTGTTAGAGGAACTGGGAGACATTTGCATTATCATTTGCATTATAGGTTTCTTTGTAGTGAAACCAAATTTATCTAGTACATGAATAAACTGTAGAACTCGAGTGATATGAATAAGGAAGGGAGAAGTTCAAATCATTGATTGATTGATTCACTCATTCATTCATTCAATGAACAACGAATGAGCATCTTCTTAGTGCTGGACACTGGGAGAAGTATTGAGGGTATAGGGGAAAATGGGACCAGATTCTGCCTGAAGGTGACTTCAGGCAGGAAAGTCAGATAAGAAAACCACTGCTACAGGAATGGGGGGTGCCAGTGCGATGCAACCCCCTTCTCCCTTCTACCCAGTAGTTTTCTGAGCCTCCCTTACAGTTAAAGGTGAGCACATAACCAGTATTGGCCAATAAGACGTAGGCGAGAATTGCTGAGAAGTGTCTCAGCAAATTAAAGATAAATCACAAACACAAAATTCAGAGGAAGATTTGATAGGGAACACGGTCTTCAAATCCTGTTAGCCTGGGTAGGGTCGCTATGATTCTTGACAGAACATGCAAAAAAAATCTTAAAAATTCACATTTTCACTTTCTGTAGTGCCTGAATTGTCTCTTTTTTTCCCCCAGAGAGAGTACATGCATGTTTATAATCAGAAATGAAAAGCTAGTCTGATTTAAACAAAAGCGAAAGTGTCAAAAATCCTGTTTTGCTTCATTGCCATGGGAGGCATCATAAATAACAACTTTCAGTACATAAATATTCACTCATCCATTCATTCATTCATTCACTCATTCATAAATCATATCAAAAGTAAACACTGAAAGTGCAGGCTTTGGAGCCACCCAGCCTGGACCCATCTGCCAGCTGTGTGACCTCCAGCAGGACACACGGTGTCTCTGGGTTTGTTTCCTGCTCAGAAAATGAGTGGTCACCTCCGATGTGAACATGCCTACAAAGAAAAAAAGAGCATTGGTGGAGGGCCAGACACTTTTCTATGTCCTTTCTTTGTGTGGAGTGCCTGGCACAGTCCGTGCTCACTAAAGGGCCACTGTTTTATTATTGGTGGCATGTTTATTAATGCTTCACCCATTCTGTCAACAAACACGGGTGTGTGGTGGGCACATCTTAGTGCTGAATTCAGAAAATTGATCAGCCCAACAGCTGACACAGCCTTCAAAGTTTCAGTCCCATGGCCAATTGTTCATTTAGAGAAAGACATGTGCACTCCTTTTTCAGAGGCAGATACACTAGGCCTGGCTCTGATGGAGTGCACAGCTAATCAGGAGGAGGGACACACAAAGCAAGTCATAAAAGCAGGGGGAAGCGAATGGGCATTTTTTTCAAGGATATGGAGTATCAGTTTGGGATGAAAATGTTCCAGAGATGGAGGTTTGACCACAGTGTGAATGTACTTAATGCAATTGGGCTGTAGGCTGGTTGGTTTCCCTTGATCACCTGCACCAGTGTGGGTCTTCTTGTGTGGCCAAGAGAAAAGTTGGGTATGAGCTCCCCGGAAACCTCCCCCACCTCGGTCCATGCCACTCTGTGTCAAACAAGACTAAACTTTGCAAAGTGGAAAAAAAAAAAAAGAAGAAGACTATTTACACTCTTGTGTGGCCTAGGAAAGCCACATGGGAACACAGAAAGTAGACTTGGGTTTTGTTTTTTTTTTTTAAGATTTCTATTTATTTATACATACAAGCTGCAGTACAGGCCAGAGGTGTGGGGCGGCGAGAGGGTTCACCAGAGACAGAGTGGGGAGCAGAACAGGCAGATCAGAAATCCACTGCTGAGGGGAGCAGCGGGCGAGGCAGGAGAGATCTGGTGCACCATGTGGGATTCTCCCCGGCCGGGCGTCGAACTCGCATCATATGCTGCCGACAGCTCCACAGCGCAGCGCTCAACCGCTGCACCACCAGGGAGGCCCTGGTTTTGAGTGGACATGAGATATCAAATTTAGGGGGGTAGGTAGAAGAGAGTGTCTTGGTATCAGAGCCAGACATATCTGTGAGAAGAATGTTCATAAGATCATTCAAACCTGTCTGAATCTGGAACCCTGATCCCCAGAAATCTGCCTCCCTCATGGCAATCGTTTTTGCGTTATAGAAATGATCATGTGCTGTTGGTGACTCTCGGGAGCAAAGAGCAAATCCATGAACACACCCTCTTTGCCAGGGTCACACCCTCTGCCTGGAATCCGTCTACTCAAGATCCAGTCCTTACCCTGGTTTTGGGGATCCCCTTGACCAAGTTTCCTGGAGAGGTGTCATCTTGCCTCTCCTTGGTGAGAGACACCTGAAAGACTGGGAATCCAGCCTCTCCAAAACAGGCCAGGTCAGGACCCAGGGCTAGAATTCCCTGGCCAGAAGATAACCTCAGCACATTGTTTTAGTTGCTGTGAATTAGGTCTTGTGCCTAACGTGCTCAATGAATCTCAGGTCCAACCCATGCTCCCCTGCCTCAGTGACTCTTCCTGGCCCTCCATGGCCCCCAGCATCCTCCCTCTGTTGTTCCTGGGTCTCCACTGGATGATGGATGCACTCAAGCCTCTAACAACTTCTGCATGTGTGAAATGATCACCAGGTGTCCGTGCCATTACTAATAGCCCTGACTGCACTATTTACATTTACGCACATGATATTGTTATTTTTCAGATATGGAAAGTTAAGGTCAAAAGATAAAATAAAATGTTATTTAAGGCTGGTAATAATATCAGATTAAAACTTATCAGTCTGTCTCAGAATCGTGTCATTAAACTTGGCCCTCTATTATTCTCAACTTCAGTTCTCTCAG
Source organism: Scalopus aquaticus (assembly GCA_004024925.1). NCBI lineage: Eukaryota > Metazoa > Chordata > Mammalia > Eulipotyphla > Talpidae > Scalopus > Scalopus aquaticus. Next base: position 63,657 of record PVIJ01007207.1, on the reverse strand, counting down.
CTGAATGATGGGAATAAATGATGGCAACTTTGCAGGATTGTTGGGAAACTTCCAAAAGGCGATTCATATCAGTACCTAGCACATAGTACACCGTTGGGCTGTGGCAGCCTTAGGTCTAGAGAAGTCCACAACGAGGGACTGGGGACCACCATTCCCATAGAACTTGCTCCAAGCCTAATAATGTTGCACAAGTAGAGCCAGCTGGGAAAATTCCTTGCACTCCTCTTTCCTGTGCCCTAAGGTCAACATTGGTCTTCTCATCTTCCTGGGATTCTGACTAGACTCTCACACTATTTGTAACAGTAAGGAAAGCACTTGTTCATGAATGGCTAAGTCAAGTTTCTCAATCTTGCCTTTGTTGACATTTTGGAGCAGATAATTGCCTGTTGTGTGGGTTGTCCTGTGTACTGTAGGATGGTAAACAGCATCTCTGGCCTCTACCCACAAGATGCCAGTCATACCTACCTTCCAGTAGTAAAAACCAAAATGTTCCATACATTGCTTACTCTCTCCTGGTGGGCAAAATCAACCCTAGCTGAGAACCACTGACTTTTGAAATAATAACATGTAACAGTATCATCCAATTAGGCATCGCAGAAGGTCGGCAATTCCAGGTTTGATGCAGCAACACGGTGATGTCGACAAGGACAGGTTTTGTCCTGAAACTCATTGCCTTCTGACCACAAGATGGTTGCCACAGATCCCACTATGCCACTAGACAATCCCATTTAAAGGCAGTCAAACAAGGCAACAAAAGCAAAACTGTTACAAATCCTATTCTGGTTCATTAACATAGAGCAACATTACAAATTACAACTATTGGAGTATAAATACGTATTGACCTATCCATCCATTCATTTATTTAGAAGATATATCAAAAACAAATACTGAGAGTCTGGCAAGATGGCAGCAGAGTGAAGACTCTGAGCTTGTCTCCTCCTGATACAACGAAATTGCAGTAAAACAAAGTCAAACACTGCTCCCCCGGAGTGAAAAACTGAAGACTGAAGTACACAATAGAAAGGGGTAGGAAAAACTTTAAGTGAACATTTTTTAGAGTGATAATGGGGCAGTCTAACTCACATGAGGGAGGGGTGACCACTGTACAGAACCCCCTTTAGCTGTTGATTCAGGTCAGGCCAACATTAGAAGCTTCTGAGACTCAGTACTGTGCTAGATAAGGGGATTTATGTGTTGGCACACAGAGACGGGAGGGTGCACTGTTAGAGAGGTGTATGGGTGGGGGTGCAGATTGCTGATTACTGGCTTGAGCTGGAAGCTCTCAATATAGAACAGCTAGAAAAGAATCAGCAGGGAGAAGCAGGGTCAGAACACTGGGTCTACTCACAGAAGAGTCTGCTATTCAAAACCCAGACTGAGTTATTCCTAACACTTGATATTCCCCACCTCATGGTTAAAACCAAAACAAAGAAATACTTGCACAAATTGGATTTCCGGTATCTGTGAATAATAGGAATAAACACCATAGGATAGGGCTCTACATTGGAAAAGAAAAGAGAAAAACTCCTTGCCTGTGACCCCATGTTAACTATAACCCATGCTCAACACATGGATACAAGTCTATAACAGATATTAAGACCCAGGAGCTGACCTAGAGGAGGAGATCACTGTGGACCCCCACCACATAACTATGACACCCATAACACAGTAGAAAATCTGAACCCCTAAGTATACTGGAAGTGATCATTTGATGCCTACTACCCTAGTCCTCCTACCTACTACCACTTGCCAGTACCAGTCCTTAGATTACTTCAACAGGTACAAAGACAGCAATCTGGAAATCTATTCTTTTATAATCCATAAAAAATTAAAATCAAGAAGACAGAAGAACATATCACAAAGTACAACCAAAAGCCCTAAAAGTATCCCCAACCCAACAGAAACACAGAAGAAGGTTGAAGAGGAATTCAAGGCAACAGTTCTAACAATGTCTATGGAGGTAGCTACAATAATGGAAATAACATAGCTAAGAAACACTATAACTGTTTTTAAAAAATTCAGTTGAAGTCCTCAACAGTAAACAAGCAGAAGCAATGAAGAAAATTATGAGCTTGAAAACATAATGTTAGAGAACACTCAAAAAGAACAACATAGAGAAAAAAGAATTTAAAAATGAAAACTAGTGTAAAGAAAAAACATCCACAGTATGGGAATCCTGGGAACAACAGAGAGCGAAAAAGAGATAGGAAATTTATTTAAATAAAAAATTACGGAAAATTGTCTCCAACTGGGAAATGAACTTAAGAGAGATGTTGGTAATGGCATAATAATACCAGGGGACTTTAATACACCTCTTACAACAATGGATAGATGAGCAACGTAAAGCATAAATAAACAATTGTCTTAAATTGGGAGCTAGACCAAATAGTTCTGATAGCTATAGAATGCTATAGAACACTTCACCCAAAAACCATTGCATACACATTTTTTCCCAAGTACACATGGAAAATTTTTGAGAATAGGACATATCTGGGGAGACATGTTAATTGTCAACCAAACTACAGGGATCAAAATTATACCTAGTATTCTCTCTGACCAAATGCCATAACATTAGAAGTGATTATAAGAAAAAAACCTGGAAAATTATGATTACATGGAGACTAAACAATATGTTGCCTAGTAGCTATTGTACAAAAGATTAAATTAAAGCAGATATTAAAAAACACCTTGAGATAAAAATGATGATACAAGCTATAAGATGCAGCAAAAACAGCCTTGAGTGGGAAGATAATTGTAATACATACTCATATTAAGAGAAAAATCTCAAACAATCTAGTATCACATCTAAAGCAACTTGAAAAAGAAGGACAAACAAGACCCAAAGGAAGGAAATAACACAAGAGTAGGAATAAATGAAACAGAGTTCAAAAAGACTTTACACACACACACACACACACACACACACGCACACATGCACATCAGTGAAACTAAGGGTTGGTTCTTTGAGAAGATAAACAAAGTAGATAAGTCTCTAGCTAGGCTAGCAAAAATACAAAGAGTGAAAACATTAAAAAATAGGATTGAGGAAAGAGTGAAATCTCCACAGATAGCACAGAAATACAAAAGATCTTCAAGAGACTACTATGAACAACCATCTGCCAATAAACTCAATAACCTTAAGAAACAGACAATTTTCCAATCATTCTAGTCTGCCCATCTTCCTCAAATTGCTTTTAAAAATAAAATAAAAGCCCCCCCGCCCCGGTGGTGCAAGAGGATAAGTCTCAGCACCGTGAAGCTATCGACAGCCACTGAAGGGTGAGTTCGATCCCCGACCAGGGAGCTTCACACATGGTGCAGCAGACTTCTCCTGTTTCACCCGCTGCACTCCTCAGCAGTGGATTTCAGTTAGTCTGCCTTTTCTGCTTCTCATTCTGTCTCTGGTGAATCCTCTCACCACCCCCCTACACCTTTGTCCTACACCCCAGCTCTTACATGCATAAATAAAATAAATCTTTTAAAAATTTAATTAATTAATTAAAAATTTTAAAAATACAGTAAAAAGGAATGCTCCCTAGTATATTTTACAATGCTGACATGATCCTATTACTGAAACCAGACAGAGACAGTACAAATAGAGGAAATTATAGGCAAATATCTCCGATGAACATTAATGCAAAAATTCTCAACAAAATAGTAAGAAATTGAATTCAATGTATTAGAAGAGTCATATACTGTGACAAGTGGGATTTATTCCAGGGATGCAAGGATGGCTTAATACATGTAAATCAATGTAGTATATCACATCAACAAAAGTAATGATAAAAATCACATGAATAGATGCAAAGAAAGCATTTGATAAGTTTCAGCACCCATTTAAGATAAAAACTCTGAACAAGATGGAAACAGAAGGAACCTACCTCAACATAATAAACAACATATATCACAAGCCAACAGCTGATATAACACTCAGTGGTGAAAAATTGAAAGCTTTCTCTTTAAGATCAGGAACAAGACAAGGATGCCCATTGTTACCTCTTCTGTTTAACTTAGTAGTAGAGGTTTTGGCCAAAAGTATCAGACACAAGAAAAAATGTTATTCAAGTTGGAAAAAAAGTGAAACTATTCACAGATTATATAATATTATATATAGAAAATCCTAAAGACTTCATCAAAGAATTATTGGAAAAAATAAGTGAATACAGCAAAGTGGCAGGTAACAAACTCAACATACAAAAATTCAAACTTTTTATATAGGAGCAACAAATGAGAAGCAAAAGAGATTAAGAAAATAATTCCATTTATAATTGGTTCCAAAAGAATCACATAACTTAGGATCAACTGAACTAAGGATCTGTATGATGAGAAATGCAAGACAGTATTACAGGGCTGAGATAGCCACATAAGGAGATGGAAGGATACCCCATGCTCATGGATGGGGAGAATCAGTATAATCAAAATGACTATCCTGCCTAAAATGGCATAATACATTTAATACAAACCCCATCAAAATACCAACAATATTTTTCAAGTAAATTGATCAAAGAATACTGAAATTTATATGGGACTGCCAAAGACCTCAAATTGCAAAAGCAACACTGAGAAATGAAGGATGAAATGAAGGGACGAAATGAAGGCCGCATGTTACCTGAGTTCAAACTGTACTACAAAGCAACGGTATTAAAAACAATATGGTATTGCCACAGAAATAAGTACGTGGATCTATGGAAAATATTTGAAAGACCAGCGATAAATCCATGTAAATACCTAACCTATGATAAAGCAGCTATGCCCATACAGTGGGCAAAGGACTGTCTCTTTAATAAGTGATGCTGGGAAAATTGGAAGCCAGACATAAAAGAATGAAATTGGGTCTCTCACTAACCCCATACACAAAAATAAACTCCAAATGGATGAAAGGGTTAGATATACAAACTGAAGCAATGCAGTACAGAGAAAACACTGGTGATGGGTTTTATGATATAAACAATAAAGATATTTTTGGTCACTTGACCCCTATGGCAAGGGAATTAAAAATAAAAATAAACAATTGGGGTTACCTTAAGTTAAAAAGCTTCTATACAGTGAAAGAAAATATGAGATGAAATATAGAATATATAACTGATAAAGAATTAGTATCCAATACATATACAAACTCATACAATTCAACAACAAAAAAGCAACAATCCAAGCGACCCAATTAATAAATGGGCAGCCGTTGTGAACAGACAAATCATGTTAAAAGGCATATGAAAAAAAGCTCATTGTTGCTTCTAATAAGAGAGATGCAGGTTAAAACCACAAGGAGATACTATCTCATGCTTGTGAGAATGCACATATCAAAATATCTCCAACAGCAAGTGCTGGTGAGGATGTGGAGAAAGAGGAACTCTACTACACCATAGGTGTAAAATGGGGCAACCATTATGAAAAGCAATTTGGATTTATCTTAAAAAGCTAAAAATGGAAACACTGTGTGACCAAGCTATCTCACTCTTGGGCATCTGTCCACAGAATATGAAGCCATCAACACAAGCCCCAATTTTCCACAGTCCTGACAGCAGCATTATTCCAATAGCTGCAATGCGGAAACAGCCCAAATGTCCACTGACAGAAGATTGACTCAAGAAAAGGTGGTGATATACATACCCTAGTGTATTCTATATTCAGAAGGAAGGACAGAATGTATTCATTTTCAACAAAATGGAGGGAATTTGAGAGAATTAAATGTAACAAAGTAAGTCAGAATGATAAAAACACTGGATATTTATGTAGCAGGCAATTTGATGGTGTGAAACACTTTCAAAGACCAGCGGACAACAATAAACATTGCAAGGGCTCTGAGGTTAAGAAGAAGGTGGGAGAGAGAGGGACAAGGGGATATATGGGAACATTTTAAAATAATAAAAAAAAAAAAAGATTAATTTACAAAAAGCCACTACTGACAGCTCATGCTTTGGAGTCACCCAGACCTGGAACCATCCCCCAGCTGTGTGACCTCCAGCAGGACACGCAATTTGGAAAATATGTCTCGTATCAAATCTTCCTCCATGCTTTGTCTCCAGGTCCAGGAATATCTGTGTGGCATTCACCTTTCTTTCTGGATCCTTCCTTCTTGGAGTTCTTTAGAGAAAATGGAGGGAGGGTGTGGAGGTGATAAAACTATCTCCTCCTCCCTTCCTCCCCCTACCTGTGTTTCCCATAAAAGCTTGTTTTCTATTTCACAGTCTGGCCTCCCTCCAGCCAGGCCTAAGGTTGTAGTCTGAACATTAGTTTCTTGTTGGGGTTTGAGTGTAATAAGGAAGTTGTCGAGTGAAACTGTTTTTTTTCCAGCAGAGGTGAGCTAAGCCTCCTATCACTGGAGGAGCGGGAAGCCGATCACTGGGATAGGACGGAGGGCAGTCCCTGGATTGAGGTTCCATGAGCTCAGCTCCTGAGAGGTGCGTGCGTATATATATCTAGCTATCCTTCTATCTGAATCGCTAGCACTTGGGAGCAGCAGCATCTCCTCCCAGTGCATTTGGACCAACTGCCCCTCATCAGACACAGCATCCAGCCACTGAGGAGCGGAGTCCAGTTGCCCCACGCACAGCCCCCTTGTAAGGATGTCTCTGCACAGCATGTCCTGCGACAGGAGTGACTTTCATGGTCTGAGGTTGGTTGAATGATACTCTTTCTACAGGGTGGTTGGAGCAGCAGGTGGGTAGCTTGGGGCCTGAATGGAGGCCAGACCGGCATCAGATGCTGTCTAGTCCTGGCTCTGCTTCTAGCCTGTTTCCTCTGTAGAATGGCTGCGGGCTTACTACCTCTCCCGCTCATTTCCCGACAGCTTTGTTGTGGTCAAATTGTAGATGGCATGTGAAGGTATTGTAGTCACCCTGTAGCCACTGCTGGTTCAGTTACCCAGAATCAAACTGTGGCCCCAAAATATTATATACAATAAGATATTTTGAAAGAGAGAGAAAGAGATCATGTTCATACAACCTTTATCATAGCATATTGTTATGGTTGTTCTGTTTGTTATTATTGTTGCTGATCTTTCACTGCACCTAATTTATAAGCTAAACTTTACATCAGAGGCATGTACGTATAGAAAAAACATAGTAAATATTGGGTTTGGTATTATCTGCAGTTTCAGGCATCCACTGGGAGCCTTGGAATGTATCCCCCATGAATAAGGGGTGTGTACTATACCCAGTAAAGGGAAACAGTGTCGACAGGGAGTACCACAACCTATAGATGGAGCAAAGCTCTATGATTTTAAGGCTTTTGGAAGTTTGTCCCAGAACTAGGAGATCTTATGAAGAGAATTCAGGTGGCTTGTTGTTCTGCCAGGGATTTGAGGGGGAATTCTAACATTGCATTGCCTGTGGTTTAGGACAGAGGCAAGTGGGGTTAAGTGGGGTACTTCCGGAGCACAGACTAGCAATGTGTGGAGGGGAGTGGTGACCGATTCTGGAGTTCTCTGGCTTTGTGGATGCCGTGCCTGCTGTCCCCACCCAGGTGTGCCCCATTATGTTGAAGTCTCACCACTAGGGAGTCCATTCTTTTGTGTTTTGAAAGAGCCCCCAAAGAGGCAAATCCTTGCTCCTCTGGAAAATAGGCACTAGGTGATGGCTGTGTTTGGTGGTGATGGTGACAGACAGGTGCAGGTCGGCTCAGGGAGAGCTGACACCCCAACAGTATCATATGGCCGCTCAACAAAGCTGTAGTCCAGCTTTGGCTGGAGGTTTCCATTCTGGCCGTGACCACAAGCTTTTAGTGGACAAAGATGAACAGAGCAAAATCCGGGGAGGGTGCCTATGCTGGGGACTGGTTTAGAAGCAGGGTGACTGGAGGAACAACCAGGAGACCTGGGAAGTCTGGGTGGTGGAATGGAAGAGAGCACACTGGGGGTTAAGTGGCCTCTCGTCAGGGGAGTGAAGGATGACCCCTCAGTCTAAGGAGGCCTTCCTTAAAATCCAGCTGGACGATAGTGGAATGCTGTGCCTTGAATTGTGCATTTCACTGAGGAGTGTTCCCACAGAAAGTGAAGTCCTCCCACCAGGAAGGTGGCAAAGAGGAGTCCTCTGCTCCGGGAGCTGGGCATGACACATATCAGGTCTCTGCCAACTCTAGGAACCTATATTGGTTCCTAGAGGGACTCCTCAAAGGAGAAGGAACCCCTTGAATTGTTACCACCTTAGAGCTGGTGTGGGCCCAGTAGTGAGGGCGGAGAGGACTGACATGTGCTCTACTCGAGTCCTACTGGTGAGGGTGTCCCCGGGAGGCGCCTGGCTCCATGGCATGGGAGCTGCAGATGGCCGCCACACTAGGCTTTGAGCTTAAATGGCCACAGAGCTCCCCCAGGGGGTTTGGAGTGTCCAAGGGGTCACCTGTGCTGATAAGAAATAAAGTTGAGCTCAGGGGGCAGCCCTTGACCCTCTGGCCCCTGATTGGCTTTCTGCCCAGCAGCTGTGACCACCTCCTCCCTCCATAATAGCAGGCTTTGTCTCGGGGCACGGGTGTCTATACCTGGCACATGTGGACGTGTGATTCCGTGTGTATGGGTCACATGGTTGTTTGTGTGGATGTGGTTATCTCTGTTGGTGTGAGATAGCAGATACCCTCACCTCTATGTGTGTGTGTGTGTGTGTGCACAAGTGCATGTGTATCTGTATTTATGGGAGGCCACTTGGTAGAGAGAGAGAAGAAAGAATTTAGAATCCAGAGAAGTAGACTCATACCCTAGCACACTCCATTTCCTGTGAGACCTTGGGCAAGTCCCTTAACTGTTCAGGGTCTCAGTTCCCCACTGCCAGCTCCTCTGGTTCACAGGGCCATGGCAGGATGAAAGGGTGTCCTGGAAGCTGATGGCAGGCAGTCTACTGGTGTCTGCATTTCTGTGCATTTCTTATCTGTTCACAAACACGGAGAGCCTCCCAGGCAGCGTGGGCACAGCTGGGTACCACCAGGCCCAAGGCCTCCCTTACGGAATGTGGAGTTAGATGGGGAGGGCAGATGGCCAATAGTTACTCGCAGTCGTTCTCCTGCACTTGGAGTGGGAAAAACACACGTGTTGTGAGTCCGTGTAGGTTTCCCGTGTTGAATGTGTTTCCATGACAGGCGTGTCTCAGCCTGTTGCGGCTGGTATTGCCCTAGACTGAGTGACTGATAAACAACAGAGATTTGTTTCTTACAGTTCTAGAGGTTGGAAGCCTGAGATGGCGGTGCTTTGATTGACTGTCTTGGGAGAGCTTCCTGGTTCATAGACTCTTTTCTGCATCCTCAGCTGGCAGTAGGGACAAGGGGGATCCTTGAGGCCGCCTTTACACAGGCAGCCACCCCTTACATGAGTCACCCCTTACATACTCTTAGGACCCAACCTCCCTCAGTGTCCCACCTCCTAATACCGTCACATTGGGTGTTAGGATTCAACATATGAATTTGGGGAACACAAACGTTCATTCTGTAGCAATGAGCAGCTGTGGGCGTCCACTCTGGCCCACAAGCGTGTTCCACTCACGCCCGTCCTCGGCGGGGCTGGCATGCGCGAGCGGCTGGCCGACTGTTAGTCATCTGCTGTGTGAAGGCAGGGTGGAGTAAGGAGCTGCGCAATGTCTTCGTGTAATGGCACCAGAGCAGTTACAGAGTATGCAGCTGGGTGAGTAAATGAGGAAATAATATCTAGATGAAGTCAGCATGTAATTTAGAAAATTAACCCAAAGCAGCAGCATTTTTGGGAAAAATCGGCAAGCTTCCTGGTCCACAGTAACTCAAGGTCAGCTCTGCACGATTTCTTTGGTAGTTTCTTTTTGTTTTAAACACGTCACTGGAGCACGTAATGTCTTATCAGAAGCCCTGTGATTTGCAGATCACTTGGGTATTTCTGGGCACACTTGGACTTTGCTCTGAAGGCCACTTTCGGCCAAATCAGTAAACAAGTTGACAAGAGCGTCTGGGCTTCCAGGATGAGGGTCTGCTGCTGTCTCAGGAATCCCCACCTGGAAGCACATCCTGACCACAGCGGAGCTCCCAATTGTCAGGCCCAATGTAGGGGAACCCTCAGGCAAAGCAGGGGACATAAGAAAAAGGTGAAAGGAAAAAAGAAAGCCTTGCTGTGATGAATTCTGGGTAAGCAGAATTTACCCTGAACGCGCCCGATCTCATCTGATCTCGGTAGCTAAGCAGGGTCGGACCTGGTTAGTACTTGGATGGGAGAATTCACAATCAGAAAAGATGACCTTTCAGCACATGTAGAATTTGGTGGGGGTGTGTGGGGTATAACATTAAAACACAATCTTCTCAGGACTCAGAGACTTCAAAAGTCTGAGCACACACTGCCCACAGAGAGGTCCCTGGGGGTAGGAGGCTTGACCACCTCTCTCACTCCTGGCCTAACATTAGAAGATGGAATCTTTGGAATAGCACAGAGGAGGAGCAGGCAGAGCTAGGAGAGCCGGGCTGAGCTCCATCACAGCCGCCCAGAGAGGAAGGAATCACAAGAAGAAAAGAAGTGGACAAGGAATCAAACGCTGCAGCTCCTTTAGGGAGGGTGAGGAATGGGAGGAGGCCCCTGGATTTGGAATTAGGAGGCCTTGAGGAGCCTGGAGTCTCTCAGGGGTCAAGCACTCTGGTCACGGAGGTGTCATATTGCCCACTCCTCCCCCTGCCTCTGAGGTCGCAGCTGCTGTGCTTGGCTTCTCTCCTTGGCCTCCTTCACACCCTTTGGGCTCAGGGCACTGTTGTTCCAGGGAGAAGGTGGCCAAATCTCTCTTGAAAAGACATCGAGGAGGCAAACCATTGTTTGGTGGAACTGTATTGACACTCTGATTAGATAAGTAGTGGTGTGATCTTGGACTCAGTTAGGAGGACACAATGACCATCAACAAAGGTAAAAACTGTTTCCATAGCAACGGCAGCTGTTTAAGAGATTACTGTGCTTCTTTTCCCAGTAGCAGGCTAAGATGCTCTGGCCCTCTATGCTATGGGCCCCCTGGAGCCAAGGAAGAATCGGACCAGTGGGGGTGGGGGGCGAGTCCAGCAAGCATGTGTTCAGCTAGCGGTAGTTTTGTTATTGAACAGCTTCTCTGCCAGCCTCATCTAATTCTCCCTGAGCACAGGAGTAAACTGAAAAGGTATAGAGAACCCCAACACCATTCAGGAAATATTTCTGGCTCAACTTGGATCTTAAAATCAATTAGATCTTGAACCTAAATTTATCTTCTTTTAAGACTGAAGAGAGAGAGCAGGGACTTGATCATTCCTGGCATCAGTGCTTACTCTTACCCCACCTCCGATGATTGGAGGAAGACCAGAGAATTTATTTTAAAGATTTACTCATTTATGCATACAAGAGCTGGGGTAGAGGTCAGAGGCCTCAGGCCTCTGATGAGATTGGGGAGGATGAGAGGATTCACCAGAGACAGAGTGGGGAGCAGAACAGGCAGATCTACTGAAATCCACTGCTGAGGGGAGCAGCGGGCAAGACAGGAGAGGTCTGTTGTGCCATGTGGGTCAGCTCCCTGGCTGAGGATCGAACTCATGCTGCAGTGGCTGTGGATAGCTTCATAGAGCTGAGACTTAACCCCTGTGCGACCAGGGAGGCCCCAGGACCAGAAATTCTTTGAGGGTACCCATCCCATATTGTTCACTATCATATCCCAAGTGTAATTCCTGGAATGAGTGGGAGCTTATTAAATGTTTTTTGAAAGAAATAAATGAGAAAGAAGAAAAACATTTTCTCCTATGATTTCTTGCCCATATCCCACGTCCCACCATAATTTGGAAGCCCAACTGTAAGGCAGCTCTGAAACTTTCAAGAACACTAGTCCACTTCCATATAAGGTGCAGAGGACTATTGCTAGAAATTTTCATGTAACCCAGATGTTCATTTTAGGGAACATTAAACAACAAATAAAGCCTTTTAAGTTGCCTGCTTCCTCCCCAGCCTGTTTTCTCATTTCCTCCAATATCATCCATGTGCGGATGCCCAGCAGGGCCCGTGGTGCCTGAGGCCTCTGACCGCCCCTCTGTCCTTCCTCCCCAGCTTGAAGGAGGAATGGCACCCTGAATATAAGTGTCACCTGCAAATCTGTTTCCTCGCACTCTTTCTTCTCACTCTTTATGTAGCTTCTTCACATCACAGGGACCCCCATCCTATGAAATTGAAGTAAGTTATAGATTCTTTATTTTGGAAGGCTTCTAAGCAATGGAGTACATGTTAAATGAATAGCTGGTAATGCAGGAGATGTGCTGTAAATACGTAACACAAACATAATATTCATAAATACATAATATACAACTAACACTTAGCAAATGTCCAATGAGGCTATAACTACAAATTAGAGTAGGCAGTCCATGAATCTTAACACCACAGGAATCTCTGGGAGGTCAGGCTTGAAATTCAAAACCGTATTTTCCTTTTAACTTCTACACCAAAGCAAAGAGTTTCTAAACCACTTTGGAAGAATTGAAAAATCCACAGCATTTCAGACTAGAGATGCCCAGACTGCCTGGCCCGTGCTTGGGTCTGCTTAAAATGCAGTCCAGGGCGAGGCAGTTCTTCCATCTTTCCCATGGGCAGCTTGCCATTTGGATGGAGAATGAAAGGTTTTGGTCAAATATGTTTATTGTACATTAACTACATGACCAAAGATATGTATGTATTGTGCAGCTTATTAAACATTTGTGTTGTGCGGTTACTCATTTGTTTAATGCCTAATAGCCGGTGACGTGCCGGGCATTGGTCAAGGCACTCATAATGATGCTTTGGAAGTGGAGCTGACAGGTGGTGCTGAGGGTTCAGAAGTTGGATGAGAAAGAAAGGAATTGGGGAGAACTTCAACTTTTTGGCCTGAGCCTAAATCTCAACTCTGTTGGAAGAACAGAGTTATTTACTGAGCTGTCCTATGAGACATTCATAACTGCTCTGAGCAAGACAGGCAGGTCTCAGGCAGGTTTTAGATGAGGATGCTGGGCCAGAAAAGTGCATGAGCTGCCCTCAGTTCAGGGGCAGGATGTGGCTTCTGACTCCAGCTGTATTAGTTTCTTATTGCTGCTGTAACAACATACCAGAAACTCAGTAACATTGAAACAACATGAATTAATTGCTTTACAGCAATAAATGCAAAATAAATCTCAATGGGCTCTTCAAAGTGTCATCTGGAAAATGAGGACTAGGACAGCTTTGCCTCTCAGAGTTATTGGGAAATCTAAACCAAAGACAACAGCTTTGAAAGGTTGCTATTACTCACAGTCACCAGGTGGGGGGTTGGGGGGTGGCTGCTGATTGTGGGGTCAGCATTACTAGCCCACCTCCAGTTTCTGTAGGCCTCTTCTAAGGGAACTGTTTGTTTTGGTTGCAGCACAATGGAACACCCTCAGGGCTCAGCTCTGTCAGGGAGAGCCAGGTCTCTGGACTCCACTCACTCCAGGACCAGCAGGGCCAGAAGTCGAAGTCCAGAGAGTCCAGCACAGTGTGCAGAGGCTCAGGTCCCCACAGCTGCAACCCCCAGCATGGAGGCATCCAGGGAGCTTCTCCCCAGCGAGCAAAGTGCTCCACAGGACACCAAGAAGGACAAGGCCTCAAAGCGGGCCCAGCAGGGGTGGCTGAAGAGTTTCCTGAACTTCATCTTCAGGTCAGATCCCGAGGAGCCCAAAGAAAAGATGGATAAGACAAAGGGGAAGGAAGGCCTCCTCCAGGCCACAGAAATCCCTGCGGCGCCTGGGCAGCCAGCCCTCAGGAAGAAATCCCACGACAAGAAGGCCAGCCGCAAGAAACACAGCTACAGGAAGCCGGCTGCTGAGGAGCAAGAGCAGGTGGCTGAAGGCCAAGAGGCAGGGCTATCCAAGGTGGCTGCTGCCAGGAGCTCAAAGAAGGAGGCAAACCTGGACCCAGCCGGCAGGAGTGAGCCAAGCAAACATTCCTTTGGTAATCCTCCTGCCCCATCCCCGAAAGGCTAGGGTGTTCTATGCTGGCTCCTCAAACCTCTCAACAGAGGGGACCTGGGAGATGGGGCAACCATCAGGGACAACACCACTGACATTTCTTTGAGGCCGGACGGCACAGTGACTGAAGCCTTGAGGTCAGACTCCAGCTCCCCCATTGACGAGCTGGGGACCTGGGGCTGGCAGCTTTCCCTTATGAACTTTAGTCTTTTCACAGATAAATTGGAGATAATAACAATTGCTCTCTCATGGGGTGGCACCTGGAAAGTGTCCTATATATGATCGTTATTATTGTTATTATTAGGTGCTCAGGGAACAAGGAGCAGGGACAAATGGAAGATGGAGGGGGAGGGAAGCCTCGCCCCCACACTGGTCACACAAGCTCATATGTCCGGCCTGGGGGTGGGTGACCAGGAAGAGAAGGAGCTGGCCCCTGGGGTGCTGGCTCTAGACTCAGCCCGGGAATATACTTGCTGTATGACCTTGAGCAAGTTGCTGCCCTTCTCTGGAACCTTTGATTCCTCATTTGTAAAACAAGGGATCTGGTCCCCAAGGCACCTTCCTATTCTCACTCTAGGGTCCTGGAGTTGATGTCCCCCACCCCCACTGGTAACACTCCAAACTCTCCACATTTTTAATGGAGTAGAGGAACCCAGGGAAAATCCAGGAAGTGTGGGGAGGTGGAGGGAGGATGTCTGATTTTCTCTTTTCAGATGACAGCCTTGGCAAGTTCCTGATTTTTTTTTGTTCAGCCCAGAGCTGGTTACGGCAGTAACAATCCCACTGTGAATTCTGAGCCATTTTCTTGGGTTGATGAACAAAGTCAGAACAATATCCCTGACACGCCCACCCACACGTGCTTTCATCTTCCATCCAGGCGGGGAAGATTCTGATCTCAACCAGCCTTGGCTCATCAAGCACCAGGGTGCCGGGGTCTCGGAGGTTGCAGCCGAAGGCGTGGATCATCCGTCTGAAGAGACACCTAAGAGGCCTGACAGTGAGTCACAATCTACTTGGTGTCCTCTGTGCCTGCAGCTGGGTGGCCAGACCAAATGGATGGATCGTCCTGGAAAGTTAGGCCTTGAATGTAGCTCTCAAAATGTGTGCCTGGGTCTGGCCCCTTCTGGTGATTCTAGACACACTGATTTATTTTAGAGTTTCAGAAAGGAGTCTCAGAAATCAGAAGGGTCGCTGGCAAATGTCCATGCCTTGTGTGTTAATGTGAATGGGACTTTTAAAAGTCTTTTTAAATTTACAAGAGGAATATAGAATAAAGAGATAAGGATTTTATATTGTTAAATCAAAAAGTAGACACACACTCATATATTCACAGTTGTTAACAGCTGGCCATCTGTACTTTGCATGCGTGTCTGTCTGTGTCTGTGTGTGAAATTTTATTGCTGAAACTATTTTAAAGTAAAGCCATGCTTCACTCCTAAATACTTAAGCACTTGTCTCCAAGAAATAAGGATAATCTCATACACAACCTCAATACTGTCCTGCCCCTAATAAAGTCAGTACTGCACTATTCATCTAATTCCCTACAAAGAATGGGAACGGTTTAAAAGATAGGAAATGGAGGGGCTATACATCTGTCAACGCATAAGTAAATGGCATTGATTTTGCTAGTGCTCAGGGTGTTTATTATACATGCTAATTGTTTATCCCTGTGAAGGGGGATGGATTAGTCAAGGGAGTCTATGCACAAAAGCCAATCAGGACATATCCATGCGAAGGAAGTGCAGGGAGGAGAGTGAGGGGCAAAGCACAGACAACTGGGGAGCAGGAATCTTGTCTGCTCCTCTTTTTCTATAAGTTGATTGATTGGCAACTGACAGAGGACATTCGGGGGACACTGCGTTTGGGTAGGTCCACTGGAGGACCAAAGAAAATTGTTTCTGTTGCTTGTGGCATCTCTATAAAGGGAAGGTAGTAAGGTCGAGGCGTCAGTGTAGTGGGCTGTCTCTGTTATGCCTGCTGGAGTCCACCATTCTCTCCCTCAATTAGTCCAGGTCTCCCCATCACCCCACTAGGGTCAGCATTAGCCTGGCAGAGTATTTCCAAGCACAACTTCTCATCTGAGAAAGCCTGACATATTTCCAAGGGAAACGGGACAAGTATGATGATCCACATTTTGCAGGGGAAGAGACAAAGGCCCAGAGAGGATAAGCGACTTACCTGAGCTCACACAGCTTGCCAAACCTGAAGCAGATATTGAATCTGCAAAGGCCAAAAGAGTATAGGGGGCTCGCATTGAATGGTGCAAGGGCAGACCTGAAATTTCGTGCATAAAATTTTATACTCAGACTCCCTAGTTGTCTGTGCTTTGCCCCTCTCTCTCCTCCCTGCACTTCCCTCTCGTGTGGCTCCTCCAGACTTCTCAGAAGGAACAGCACCTAGTTTGTGGTGATTTCCCCACTTCTATTGCCTGAAGAGCTGTTTTTAGAGGACTTGCATTAAAGGAGGGCCCAAGTTGGTTTCACAATCCAAACCAGACATCAGAAAGAGTTCTCTGTGCATCCAGGAAAATTAACAAGGCACATTTGCTTTCTTCTAGGGGATGCTATCATCCAGACCATAGTAGAACTTATCAAGAAAGTGGCAGATTTTTTTGAAAAAGAGGTAAGAAGCAAATGTCTGCGTGGGCCCCAAGGCCTTGCTGCTTTGTCCCTCCTCCCTGCTCAACCTCACATGTCCTTCTAGGTGTCCTTCACCTGTGATCTTTCTCTTCTGGGTCACCCTGAAGCTCTTGCTGACTCTTCATCTGCTTCTGGGAAGCTTCCCTCGCTCCTCAGTATCAGGGGCTTGACTCAATTCCTCTCATCTCCCCACAGAACGGAGAAGGGGCTGCAGATGCTGCCAACTTGGAATCCCAGGCCCCCAGGAGGCCCAACTTCCTGCCTCTGCTTGTTGGGGTCCATCAGCATTCCATCCCTAAAAGTTCTGGTGAGCAGACCCACAGTTGTCACAGCTATTTTGCATCTGGTTTCAGCTCTGGAATCTTCCCTGGGGCTGGAATTGGCCATTCTAAGAGCTACTATTCCAGTGCTGAGTTCTGTTCTGCCCTGAGCATAGTAGGGAGCCTGGGGAGGAAAAAAGGGAAAGACTGGTACATGGAAATGCAAAAGGACACAGGAGCTTGGCCTGGGGGGGTCTGCAGTAGCACTTGCAGCAGCAAGGCCTTTGTAGGATGTGGCTGAAGAGGGCACCTTGGTTGCTCAGCCGACGTCAGCCCATGGGTTAACCTCCTGGCAGCAGAGCAGCACACCCACCACTTCATTTTCCTCCTCAGCTGTGGAGGCCCCTGAAGTCCAAAAGGCCGAGACCACAGACGGTGGGGGTCAAAGTCCAATGGAGACTTACCCAGGAGCAGGAGGCCAGAAACCTGAAGAGGACTTGCCACTGGACAGAGTTTCTGAATCTAGTCAGTACCCCCCTCTTCTTTCTCAGGGCCCCCTTGGGAAACCTATCCACTTGGGAAACTCATCCAGGGAAATAGTCAGAGAGAGACAGTGCCTTTCCTGCCAGACCCAAAGTAGATATTTACATCTTTAAAGATCAAAGGGAACAGGGCTCAGGTTGAGTACTTGAGGGGCTGGCTAAAGATTATCTCACAGATGACATGCTTTGGCTTGGTGCCCTTCCCCTGTGGGTGGGCCGGCTTCTCAGAAGGACCAGCCCAGGGTGGTGGTGGTTTTCCCCCTTTCTGTGGCCTAAGAAACTGTTTTCAGAGAACCTTCATTTCATGCAGGCCAGGTTGTTCTCAAATCCAAGATAGTCTTTAGAAAAAGTTTTCTGTACATCTAGAAAGATTAACTGGGTCTATTTTCTCTCTTCCAGAGGATGCTATCATCCAGATCATAGTGGAATTTCTCAAAAAAGAGGTGAGGAGCAAATTCCTGGCTCCCAGGGACTGGCTGCCTGGCCCCCTGCCCCTGCGCAGCCTCACCTGTCCTTCCAGGCCTCTGTGGCCTCCCTCCCTTGGGCCACCCTGAAGCACCTGGTTGTCCTTCTGTTGCTTCTGGGGAGCTTTCCTGTCTCCTCAGGTCAGGGCCTGACTCTGTGCCTCATCTCCCCCACAGGGACTTCCAGTCCCTCAGCCAGAGGTGGTTCCACAAACCCAGGTGTCAGCCCCCAGGAAGAAATCCCAGGAGAAAAAGACAACTCTCAAGAGAGTCTTTTCTATGAAGAAACATGGGTCTGAGGAGCCCAGGAAAGTCGGGGCTGCAGGTGCAGCCAGCCTGGAATCCCGGCCCTTGAAGAAGTCCAGCTTCCTGACTCAGTGTGTTGGGGCCCCTCGAGCCTCCTTCTCCAGCACTTCTGGTGAGCAGGCCGGGTGTTGCCATCACAAAACTGACTTGTGTGACTTGGCTGACTTTAACTCTGGAAGCTTCCCCAGGGCTGGAATTGGCCATTTTAAGAGCTGCCATTCCAGTGCTGAGTTCTGTTCTGCCCTGAGCATAGTAGGGAGCCTGGGGAGGAAAAAAGGGAAAGGCAGGTACATGGAAATGCAAAAGGACACAGGAGCTTGGCCTGGGGGGGTCTGCAGTAGCACTTGCAGCCGCAAGGCCTTTGCAGGATGTGGCTGAAGAGGCACCTTGGTTGCTCAGCCGACGTCAGCCCATGGGTTAACCTCCTGGCAGCAGAGCAGCACACCCACCACTTCATTTTCCTCCTCAGCTGTGGAGGCCCCTGAAGTCCAAAAGGCCGAGACCACAGACGGTGGGGGTCAAAGTCCAATGGAGACTCACCCAGGAGCAGGAGGCCAGGAACCTGAAGAGGACTTGCCACTGGACAGAGCTTCTGAACCTAGTCAGTACCCCCCTCTTCTTTCTCAGGGCCCCCTTGGGAAACCCATCTACTTGCAAAGGGGAAACTGAGTCAAAGAGAGACCGTGCCTTTCTTGCCAGACCCAAAGTAGATATTTACATCTTTAAAGTTCAAAGGGACACAAAATGCAAGAGAGGAGAATACAGGGGACCATGGAGATGGATCACGGATGAATTGGTGGTGGGCTGCCCAAGGGGAATACAAAATGTAAAAGACACAAATAACAATAAAAAAAATGGAAAAAAAAATAAAGTTCAAAGGGAACAGGGCTCATGTTGAGTACTTAAAGATTTTCTCTTAAATATCATGTTTTGGCTCAGTACCTTCCCCTGTGGGTGGGCCGGCTTCTCAGAAGGACCAGCCCAGGGTGGTGGTGGTTTTCCCCCTTTCCTTGGCTTAAGGAGCTGTTTTCAGAGAACCTTCATTTCATGCAGGAGGCCAGATTGGTCTCACAATCAAATAGTCTTTATGCATCTGGAAAGGGTTCTCTGCATCTAGAAAGATTAACTGGGTCTATTTTCTCCCTTTCAGAGGATGCTATCATCCAGATGATAGTGGAATTTCTCAAAAACATAGGAGACCAGTATGAAAAAGAGGTGAGGAGCAAATTCCTGGCTCCCAGGGACTGGCTGCCTGGCCCCCCTGCCCCTGCGCAGCCTCACCTGTCCTTCCAGGCCTCTGTGGCCTCCCTCCCCTGGGCCACCCTGAAGCACCTGGTTGTCCTTCTGTTGCTTCTGGGGAGCTTTCCTGTCTCCTCAAGGTCAGGGCCTGACTCTGTACCTCATCTCCCCCACAGGAACTTCAAGTCTCTCAGCCAGAGGTGGTTCCACAAACCCAGGTGTCAGCCCCCAGGAAGAAATCCCAGGAGAAAAAGACAACTCTCAAGAGAGTCTTTTCTATGAAGAAACATGGGTCTGAGGAGCCCAGGAAATTGGGGGCTGCAGGTGCAGCCAGCCTGGAATCCCGGCCCTTGAAGAAGTCCAGCTTCCTGACTCAGTGTGTTGGGGCCCCTCGAGCCTCCTTCTCCAGCACTTCTGGTGAGCAGGCTGGGTGTTGCCATGGTAACAGAGGCTGCCTCCAGCTGGAGGCTCTAGGCAGGGTGGGATTGGCTATTGTTGGTTGTCAGGTTCAGTCCTGACTTGTGTTCTCTGCTCTGGGAGCCGGGGTGGGGGACGGGGGTTGTGAAGGAGGAGTGAGGAGATGTGGGAGAGCTCTGGAGAAGAGAGGGACTGCTCCCCAGCAGCAGCCACCCTACTTGTCACTTGCCCTGCCCCGATACACATATGAACACTTCAGAACAAATGTGTGTGAGAGCAGTGGGCCTGCATATCACATAAGTGCAGCAGAACCACCTGGAAGGCTGAGGTTTTGTGGGGGAAAGGGCCTGGATTTCTGCTGTTTAACTCTGTGTGTGAGGACACCTGGTGCACACATCTCCCTGACTTTGGGGTTGCCTCCCACATGCCACTGCCATTCGCATTACTTCCCTGCTGCCCTGGGAAGCCAGTTTGATGACTCCCAGCTGATAGGTAGAAAACATGACATTGGGTCAGGGTAAGTGACTGAAGAAGCTTGCAGAGTTTAAGGGGAGGTAGGGTGGGCGGTTGGTGTCCTGCTCGTTCTCCCAGACAGTGAGGGTGCAGGTGGAAGAGAGAAGAAGGAGACTTCTGGAGGGGGCGAAGGGCACTGTGAAATCCTTTGGTCTGAGGCGCGCCCAGCAGGCTCTGGAGTAGTCAGGGAAGAGCCTGGGGACCAGGCCCTCTCAGTGCCAGTGCCTTGGACAGCTCCTTAGCAGAACCTAGAGTCAGCGCGTGTTTGTGGATTGGGACAGGTGCAAACTACTCACAATCCACGCACTTTTGCCCTCAGATCCAGAGCCAGAGGTTCTCAAGCTCCAGGAGTCCTTGCCTGCAGAAGGGGCACGAGTTGGAGCCTCAGAAGCAGCCCCACAGGAGAGGAGCCACAAGGCAGAAGCAGGGCCTCAGCCAGAGGGAGCCTGTGAATTTAGTGAGTACCCCCTGCTCTCAGCTACCCTGGGGCGCCTCTTTGCATGGCCTTCATACATGAAATGCCAGTAGGGAAGGGGAAGTCAGCTGGCAATAACCCAGGAGACTCTAGAAGGGCAGGGGGGAGTCGGGGCTGGCCTTCCAGCTGGGGCTGTTGGGGCAGAGCTGCAGGTGGAGAGTCTTCAGGTAGAGAGCACCTGTCTATGCTGGGGGATGTGATTTTGCCCCACACCTACCCCATCGGTTTGCTGAAATATCAAATTCCTAGCATGTCCTGGGTTCCATAACCGTTGGTGTGCTGGCAGACATGCGTGGTTTGATTTGTAGTATTTGTGATTTCTATGTTATAAATATTCCCACCATGGCGAACTTCAAGCTGCCAATAGTTTTTAATGGCAAGTTTCTGAAATATTTACGGTTAACTCTTGTTCTGAGCAGCCACTTGCGTGTCCCTGTTTGTGGGTGTGTATGTGCTGCTGTATCAGTAGCCCTGGCTGCTCCCCAAATTCTGATGAAGAGTTTCTCATCCCAACTCTCACTCCTGGGCAAGGGGGGACATTGGGAGGCCTCAGTTTCCCCATCTGTCAGGTGGAACAATGTGGTGATAGCTGAGACTTGGCAGGACAAAGTCTTTCTCTCTTAAGCAAACCCAAATAGCTCTCATGGTCCTGAGTAGGGGAAGAATTTTCTTTGCTCGTCATGACTAATCTGTGGGTGTGATTGGTGGATTTGTTATTGCAGAACGTGTCAACAGTTCCTTCTTTATTTTTCCTTAGAAGAGCGGATCTACCAGGAGCTGAAGTCCATTCTCCAAGAAGTGGGAGAACAGTTGAAGGATCAAGTAAGACTGCACATCCCTCAAAACTGACCATGGGGGGCCTCTTCACCCCACTTTGAGACCCCAGTGCAATTCCCATCTCTGCATCTGAGTGACTGTGGGCATGTTCTTTGGCCCCTCTGTGTCTCAGCTTCC
This sequence comes from Scalopus aquaticus, assembly GCA_004024925.1. Classification (NCBI taxonomy): domain Eukaryota; kingdom Metazoa; phylum Chordata; class Mammalia; order Eulipotyphla; family Talpidae; genus Scalopus; species Scalopus aquaticus. The sequence continues at coordinate 41,958 of PVIJ01007207.1, read as the reverse complement.
TCTTTTACAACATGGAAGATAAATACCTATTTGACAAAGTTGAGCACAGATGCATATAGAATGAGACAAATGTTAGTTTAAAATAATATAAAGCTCATATGTGCCCCACCTTGCCAGCCAGGATCTCCCCCAGTTCAAGTCCTCTGAGTTCAGCTCATGTGTCACCTCCCTGGAGGCCTTGTTCCCCACATCCTGTCTGCCCCTCTGCCCGAGCTCAGCCGCCGCTGTTTCCTTCTTGCTCTCTTGGTCGTGGCATAGTCATATGGTCTCCAGTTCTTTCAAGCTCTTGGATTCCTTTTTTTAAAGATTCATTTATTTATGCATACAAGAGCTTGGGGTATAGGCCAGAGGTGTTGGGGGGGTAAGAGGATTCACCAGAGACAGAGTGGGAAGCAGAACAGGCAGATCGACTGAAATACACTGCTGAGGGGAGCAGCGGGCGAGGCAGGAGAGGTCTCCTGCGCCATGTGGGAAACTCCCTGGCAAGGGATCGAACTCCTGCTGCAGTAGCTCTGGATAGCTTCATAGTGCTGAGACTTAACCCCTTGCGCTACCAGGGATGCCCCAAGCCCTTGGATTCTTCTCCCTTCCCAGATAACCTGGAATAAAAGTTTTCTCACCTTGAAAGTCTCTGCCTACTTGGAGAGACCAACACAGGCGGCATAGGAAGAGGTGTGACATGTGAGCGCTGGTGAGAGAATCAGTGTAGCAGATGCTGTAGGTGCTTCGGCACACACTGTGGCGCACGCCGGCCCAATTCAAGGATGCCAACACAGGACTGGCCCCTAGAGCCAATTTCCCACCCACATAGTGGGCCAGAGTCCGTACCCCCCACCTCCCCGGGAGCAACCCTCAACCAATTGCCTAGGGAAGCTGGAGTGTCCAGTCCTAGCTCCCGTCTTTCTTGGGGTGATAGCTCTGAGGAGTGTGTTCTACACCAGCACCCCGTGTGTCCCCAGGGGATTAGGCTGCAGTAGTGGGCCACGTTAGTTCCTGCGTGGGCCTTCCCACCCTTGGCCCAGGTCTCCACTCCTCCATCAGTGCTTCCAGGAACATGTACCCCACAAATAGCTGTCCTTGAGACCTCATCACTGGGTTGGCCACTAACCAACCAAAGGTATTTGGGGGATCCTAACCAAAGATATTTAGGTATTCAAAGGAGGAGTCTTGAGTGGGAACTAAAATTCACCCCACATCTGCTCTGCAGGAAGCATTTACGTAACCCATCTCACTGAGTCTCCTCTCCCCAACAAACAAGGGGTGGAGGGAACATCACACCCATTCTGCACATGACCTAACAGAGGTCTTGAAGTCACGCAGCTAGGAAATGTGATTTCAGTATCAGTTATCTGACTCTGAAGACCTGTACTTGTTTTTTCGTCTTGTCCTGCTGCTTGGAGCCGGGAAACAGATTCTGAGAGATTGGGGGTGGTGGAGCTCATCCTGGGGACAGTGGGGTGCCCAGCCCCGGCCCACCCCCTTGGAGTTGGGGAAGGAGGCAGCTGGTGAGGGGGACTACCTGCCTGCCTCACGGGTGGACTACCTTCATTTCTGCTTCAGATCAGGCGAAACCCCGGCCTTAAGAAGTATTTTCGAGAGATCTTAGATGCCTCCCTGGAAAAGCTGGTGGCCAACATGCAGAGCCAGAAGGCCTGCGCCACAGAGTGGAACAGGAGGCTCGTCGTGGAGAAAACCTACCAGATTACCTTGGGTTTGCCCAACAAATTTGCTGACAACAACAGCCACAACGTCATCAGCCTCATGGACTTCACTGGGCACTACTGCCGAAGACACAGCGGGAGCCAGTTCCCCTACAGGGAGGCCCAGCAGGTGAGAAAGGACAGGGGAAACCAGTGAGAGCAGGCTCAGGGCACAAAAGGATCCACTCACAGTCCTCCCTTCTCCCCGGCTGGGTTCAGGACCTCTGGGCTCCAGACAGCTCACATACTACCTCCTTGCTGAGGCCTCTGAGACAATTCTACACCATAGTAACCTTTTTCTTATCCAAATCTCTCGCAGACTTTACTTGATAATTAGCATCTCTCTGTTCAGTTCTGCTCTCTACTTGTATGCGCATTCTCATACTTTCTGACATCAGTATGGAGTATTGGGCTGGCAGCTCTTGCAGCTTGCCCTCTTATCATTGCATGGGTTCTGCTGCCTGGTGTCCCAGTTCTAGAATGTCATAGAATTTAAATAATAAAACAAAGGAAGCTTATGTATTAATTAAGGGATGGTTGAGGTAAATGAAAAGGAGCCACAGATTTTTTGGTTCTGGAAATTTCCCACGAAGTGATAATTCACTGACCTTGTCTTGGCTGATGGATTAAGAACAGCCTCTCTCCTCCCATTATTCTCTCTTCTGATTGGTTTTATGCTTTTCCTAACAGTTCCCTCCCCCTAAGGCTTTGAGAAGTTCTCTTTAGAGAGCAAATTTATCACTGATTTTTTGAACATCTAAGTTTTCATGTTTCCTGGTGAAGCTGGATAAACAGCTTTTCCCACCCTTTTCAAATTCACTTAGGATCAACTGCTTTTAAAATATTTGATAGCTCTATTGGCCAGAGGCCTTGAATGCAGGTGATGGAAAAGGAATGGAATTTTCTGTTTGTTGGTGTTAGACAAACATGCTCAGAACTTATGCATCCAAATGGTCCCCTGGAAAGCCAGACCTTTATCTCAGTGATGTCACCACCATGCACTCCTTCCTCTCCTGGGATTTCCCTAGAAGCCTTGTGACAAGTGTCTCCAGAATGATGGGCTTGTTTCATGGTCCCGGTACCTTGTCTTCCAAATGCTCTGCTCCACCTTGGCTTGTTTTCCCAGCGGGCAGTCCTTGTGACCTTGACCTTTCTTTTCTCAAGCTCCCTATCTTCTCCAGAAGGGGAATGTTACAGGTAATTTGCTCTTTAGGGTGGGTTAGTTAATGGCTGGTGAATGAACTGAATTGTGCGTGAAAGTCACTTTAGAAACATCTGTTCTGAAATCCTCACCGGCTCTAACTCCATATTTTGGTTTTACTAACCCCTCACTCATTTATTCACTCATTCATTAGACCAACAGACATTAAGAGCCCCTTAGTGTCTAACTGTTATGAGGGGCTGTGAAAGGTTTGCCTTGAAAGACTTCATATGTTAGTTGGAAAGACAACATGTTCTCTCATGACAAAATTAAACATCTCATGACAAAATTAAATGCCAAATTTGTGATTTAGGAAGTCAATGAAGCAGTTGGCTCTGGGAGCCTTCCAGGAGGTGGCAGGCATTTAATTTTGACCATTGAGGCTGGAGAAGTTACAGGTGGGGAGAAAGGAACAGGAGAACCCATAGGAGGTATCGTGTGGGCAAAAACCCAGAGGTGGGAGCCAGAATGGTGTGTTGATAGGTTAACAAGAAATCTGTTACCACAGTGGGGCCCACAAAGAAATGGACTGTGGCTAAAGTTTATGTTTTTCTCTCTCTAGAACATCACTAGTCCTGAGATCCAAAGTCCAGATTGAAAACTGTGCCTTTCACCCAAACGCTTTGGACTAGTTCCTGAACTAGCCACTCAATCGGGAGCTTTAGCCAGAAGACCCTGAAATTGCTTTGTGCCGTCCAATCCAGTGCTTCACAGACATGACTGAGACACGTGTGGAAAACTCTCCTGGGTCCAGGCCCCCCAGTGGGTTTACTGAGACTGAGAATCGTTCTTCCACAAAGCTGGAGGCAGAGGCCCGTGGCGGGGAATCGGCGCTGGACTGGGAGTTAGGAGACCAGAGCTCCATCTGCTGACCTGCCCCAGCTGGCTGCAGGCCCTGTATGCGTCTGTTCTCTGCTTTGGACCTGGGGCGATGAGGTGGATTAATGAGTCATCAGACCCCTCTGGTTCTGTTGTGCTGATATCTCTCTAGTGGAGTGTTTTCACTAAGTGACTAAACACACCCCATGAGCAGGAGGCAATCTTGGAGGCTTTACTAAATGAGCATAGCAACGAATGAGGAGCACTCCCGCCATCAGACAGTTCTGTCAGGCATTCTTGGGAGGTCTTGGTCCTGAACTGGAATTGTGCACCCTGTGGGTCTATCTCTAAGTTGGGGTGTTAAGGAGCAAGTGGGAGAGCTACTTCTGCAGGCAGTGGCCTAGATCATTGAACTTGGAGTCTCTGTGTTGGAAGGTCAACCCTAGTGCCACCTTAGGTACCCTTGGGTGCGTCTCCTCGAGAGACTTAAAGTTTTTAAATTCCCAATCTTATTTATTTTTTATTATCTTGTATTTCCTTGATCCACAGGGTCTAAAAATACACCTGCTATCATATAGAAGCCTTGCTGACATCTTTTCAATTTTAAAATAAACTTTTGTTTAGTTAAATCTCACCTGAACATCCACCTGCATTTAAATAGATGGGCATTTTTCTGCAAGACATCATTTATTCAATTAACCAACAGTGCTTAATGCTCATATGGATTTGTAAATACCTCCCAGGAAGTCTGGAGGTCCCAGATGGGGATGACCTATAAATTGGGGATCCCTGGTCTTTCAGAATCCTTTCAACCTTGTGACCTATAATCCTGTAACCAGTGAAAGGATGTTGGTGACTTGTCCCTCTCTTGTCTTAAGGGGATTTGCCAGGAGTCATTGAGAAAACGCATGTGGAGATTTCTGAAAATTCCATAGTGCCCTGTGTATGCCTATTGTCATTATTATAGTTGTAATGTGAGTGGATTTCAGGAACTAAGGGAGACCCTCAAGCTGGATGGCCATGGATGGTTGCATGGGTGTGTACTGCTCAAGTCCCCATACTCCAGGAAGGCTACTTACTTCCCTGACAATGTGGATTTGTGGACGATTTTCCATCTGATGAACGTAAAGTATCTTGAGAAAAGCACTTTGTTTTTGCACAAGGGTGAGGTGAGGGCCTGCTTGTCGTTCTGCCTCTGACAGGCTGAAGCTTCAACAGCTTGGCTCGGACAGCCGGACTGAAAGCTTGCGTGCCCAACGGGGCGATGGACATCTCACTTCCTTGGACATTGCCTGGAACACATGGCCAGAGAGGAGAGGGTGTTTAAACCTGCATGGAAACTCAGTTGGTATCCTTGGTGGACTTTTTGCTGCTGTGTTGATTGAGTGGCAAGGACTTTAAGGTGGGGGTGGGGAAAGAGAAGTCCAAGGCAGAGAGGTCCTGGGTCCTGAGATAGGACTGATGTCAAATCTGAGGCAAAGTTTTAGGAGGTTCAACTAAACATATTCTGAAAGTCATTTTGTTTTATTATTGCTTCTAAGAAGTGGGGGAGAGGTGATTTATTTATAGATTTATTCTAGGCTGTGTTCAGGAACACAGCCCCAAAATGTGAGGGATCAGAATCCATTTTGCAAAGAGGGTCAGGAACCTTCTGTATATAGCTTCTTTTTTTTTTTTTTGCAATGGCGTTCTTTAAGCTGTGTGAAGATTTGGTATAAGTTCCCGATGCTGGCATCTGAGTCTTATTTTTGTACTGTTATTTGACAAATAAAGAAGTTAACTTGCACAAAAGTCTCACTTGGATTATTCACAATAGAGGCGAGATGGGGGCCCAACTGACATGCCCAGGCTAGCCTGGCACCTGCGAGGCCTCGGGGTGAGACTCCTTGTCTCTGTCAAGGGTGGGGTGTCCTCTCAGGAGCTCTCCATCCTTAGGCCACAAACTTTCTGAGTCAGTGAAGAAGTGCTCTGGGCTGGGCATCAGGAGACCAGGGCTTCCTCCAGCTGCCCCAGACTGGTGACCTTGGAGATAAGACCCTTGTACTCCAGACTGGGCATTCTCTAACTCTGACCAGGTTACTTTTATACCCAGGAAAATCTCCTTTCCCCGCCCTCGGATAACTTGTGAGTTCTGTTAGCAACTTCTCGGGTAAATGGGCCCTTTTGTGTACACAGCTTGCCTTCTTTGCAAACCACACGGCCTGCCCCAGCCCTCACCTACTGCTCTGAGCACTGGTGAGGAGTCAGCAGCACTGTCCTCACCTCCCAGACAGGAAGCCCAAACCCAGATGCGGAGATTCCTTGTTCAAGGTCACACAAGCAGCTAGAGATGAACCAGGTCAGGCCCCAACTCCTAGACCCCTACTTCAGTGGCCCCACTCCCATGTCTAATCCACTAGTTGATTTATTCAGCCAGTATTTACTGAGCACCTACTATGTACCAGGTCTGGTGCTAGCTCTGAGGAACACACAGATACAAAAGCCACAATCCCTGCTCTCCAGATGTTCACAGACCTGACTGGTTAGGAGAATTTCGTGCCAAGAGAAATATAAGGTGGGCACCATGTGTGTGTGGGCGCCGTGTGTGGGTGGGCCCACTGAGGCTTTCAAGACCTATGCAGTGTGTGTGAAACCCTGATGTTTTAAAAGGTTTTCAAAAGGTAGGTAAATGCTCTCAGGCATTATGAAGCTAATTTCCCACCGTGAGAAGACAGGAGGCTGAGTGGTTGAGTGGGTCACAGGGAAGCGTGGCTTGTCGGCATCAGATGTGAACGTTTGCAAGGCCAGAGTGTTCTGGCCTTGACCGTGGCACCACCGGAGAACCCCAATTTCAAAGCACATGGCTAGCATGTAAAAACAATAATCTGTTAGTGTTGATTTTTTAAAAAGGGCATAAGAAGAAGAGAACTTACTAAGGTTGCTAAATTTAGCAAATAAAAATTTGGGCAGCACAGTTGAATTTGAATTTCAGATACAACTAATCATTGCAATATTAGAGACATTTATACTAAATAATTCTTGGCTGTTTATCTGAAATTCAAATTGAACATGGTGTCCTGTACTTTATCTGGTAACGCTGGAACTTATGCAAGAACAATTCTCTTCATTACCTCAAAATGGGAAAGAGGGGAATTAAGTGACATAAAGGAAACTATACAAGGAGATTTAATGACATAACTGTGACACACAAGCATCTGGGCTCTAAATACAGACTGAATTCAAACAACAGTTACCACTTTCACGTCTCGTTTGCACACCAGGGGGCAAGCATCACGCTGTACAAAATCGACACCTTCGCTTCCCTGGCTCACATGTCTCAGGGCCGCTGAACACAAAGTCACCTGCAAACAGCAAGACCAGCCTGGAGGGAAGCCTGAGGCAGAGGGCAGTCAGGCGGGTGGGCACCCCAGGGACCCATCTCTCCCCACCACGTAACCCCTACGGTGCTTCCCATGACCGGTCTGGGCCACAGCATCGGAGTCAGCAGAGGGTGCAAGGACACCCGAGACTCCGGTTCTTCTCAGGCCCCTCTAGGCACATTTAGGTTCTTCTAGACAGAACCTCCCAAAGGGGCTGGTGTGGACTTGTGCTCCCTGACATGGTCCCATAAGTGGAGGCTCCTTGTCACGGCCCCACCCTCCCAGGGGCCCCAGTCCAGTTCAGTTCAGTCTCTTCTTCCACCCAATCTTCTGGGATCTGCATCCCAGGAGATTAAACAAATGCATCCAAGGCCTGTGGGCAGGCCTGGCTTCCTTCTTAGACCTGACGGGCTGGAAGCCACCTGCTTTCTGGGAAGCGATGGGGCTAATTATTGTTATTTTCTCCTGGACAGGTTGGAAAAATTAAGGCTGAAGGTTACTGAAGGAGGAACATTTTCACTGAAGTGTGAATAGGAGACAGTCAGCCCTCACTGGGGGCAGGAGAGAGATGGCCACTCCTATTAACTCCACAACCGCCCCAGGCTCGGCAGGCCCAAGGGGGCCACTCAACATGGCTGCACCAGGTTATCACATCTTCGCTGGGGAGCTTGAAAGACTCTGCTGCAGGCGGCGTGCCAGGTCAGCTCCATCAGAAATCCCGTCAGAAATCCCGTCGAGTGGTTAGAGCAGAGTCCGGGCGTTCCAGGTCAAACCTTGAGTCCACTGTGAGAATTAAAACCAAAACAAATGGAGAACTTGGTCTTCTGACACCCCAGGAAACAGGAAAGTGTCCATGGTTCAGTCCTGTCTGACCCCCAAGAGTTTTGTCCTGTGAACTAGGTCCAGGAGAACCAGGGATGAGCTGGCTCATCTCAGAGAACAAACTTGGGCCCAGGCTGGGGAAGGGTGACCAGAGCTCGTCAGTGTGCTGGGGCTGGAAGGACCGCAGGGAAGCTGAGAGGCTATTTAAACAGGGAGGCGCTCGCCTGGGGAAGTAGGATGTTCTACACCAACAGATTTGGCGTCTGTGGGTGTCACTCCTGCTTCCTGAAAGCCTAGGGTGAGGGGAAGGCATTGGAGAAGTAAGGAGAAGACTCAGCCTCTGGGTCTTCAGGTTCTTTCCCGCTCCAGCTTGGGTTTTCTCTCTCGGCTCACAGCTTCCTAAAAAAAAGGACACAGATTTGTCATTTCTAAGTCCCATCTAGGACATTACACCCTGTTTTTTCACAGAAAACATCCCTCACAGCTTCACATGCCTTGGGAAGCCCTGAGCAAGTAGCCAGGTATCGTTGCATGAGAATTAGAATCTCAATGTATACCAAAAGCCAGTTGGAGATTTGCTTTATTTTACAAAGATTTTTAGCTGCTCTGCAAATGGAATTCTCTGTTTTGCAAAGCAGACGTTGGGAAAAGAATGTTTGAAACACTATTCAGTTTACAAAAAGTAGTTTGGCTTTCCAGAAAAGGGTAGGGGTGGACTGGCTGCCTGAGTGCCAAGTACAGTTGTGCAGCCTGCACACTGTGCAAGACCACACAGCACAAAGCTGTAGTTCTTCACAGAGTGACATATATATGTCATATGTTATTTACAGTTTTATTTTTGTTGTTTATGACATTTTGCAGCTTTGTGTATTTCTCATACAATTTTCTAGCTATTGGCAGTTCATTGTTACAGCAAAATCAGTATTTTATAACAATTTTGCAGCAACCTATGGTCAAACTGTCCAGGAAGAGGCTTAAAGCACAAGATGCTGTATTATTTGCTTTGTACAGAGTTGGCCTTGACGATGACCAGAAAGAGGTCAGTGGGGGCAGAAAGGCAGCTGGGGCTCAGGGGTCATGGGACTAGACAGGTAGTATCCATCCTCCAGGACTTCCACACCTCAGGGCAGCTGTATTCCTGGATCCGCCGGGGATGAGTCCTGTAGGTCACCCAAACTGTCTCAGAATCGGAGAGCAGAGAGAAGTCCAGTGAGCAGGGAACAGACCTGGATGCGAAAAATCAAGGAAGCTCATGTAAGGAAAACGAGGCAAAAAGAGGGAGTGATAGACCTGAATCCCAAACTCTCCTCCACCTGCTGTGTGACCCTGGGCAAGTCACTTGTCCTTCTGAGAAAAGAGGGAGATGCCTCAGAGCCCAGCGTGGAGAAATGCTGGAATGTGGACTTGCTCGTTCTTAGTTACCATCAGATTTGACTGTGTCATTTTGCTGTTTAAAGCTGGCAATGTAGTTACTCTGATACCGCGATAAAAACGAGACAAAACAAACCACTTCTTAATTTTCCCTCATCACAGACAAAAACAAGGTCCCTGTACTACTCCCCAAATACCCAATCACAGAATACCCCCCAACTTTTTAACAGCTTCCAATCTACAGTGAGCACCTCCTTCTTGGGACCCTCCCCAAAATCACCCAACCAGAATGCAAATACCCTGATAGGTTCTTTCCAACTCTTTTCCTGAGACACTCCCTGGTTCCCTATGTGTTCTCCTGGCTGTGACAACCAATAAACTCAACTTCCTACTCAATCAATCAATCAGTCAGTCAACCAACCAACCCTGTGAGGACAACTCAGCACTGAAGAAACCCAAGCTCATTGCCATGGCACCCAAACCAGCCTGCCTTACCTGCCATGTCTCCGGTGCACCCCCCAGCCCTCTCCTTGCCATGAGGGAAAAGTCAGGACTCGACCCTGTGACCTCCGACTCTCACACCAGTGTCCCCTTTACCCCAGGAGACTGTATCACCTAATGGTCAACATCAAGACAGTGGTGAAACACAACCTGGATTCAGATCCTGACTTTCCCAGCTACCAACTGAGTGACTTTGTTTCCCGTTCCTTTCTTTTTTTTAATTGAGGTAATATTAGTTTACATCATTGTTTGTAATTTGGGAAGTTTAGGGTGCTCCCCTGTCAAGTGATATTACCATAGTGCACCCCCACCAAGGCACCCATCGTCTACCACTACGGCCCACTGTACTCCCTTCCCACTTTGTTCTCATCCTTCTTTCTCCCCTCCCCCTCTGGCTGTCTCGGTTCTATAGTCAGTTTTCAAGGGTTAGTTTTTTTTTTTTTTAAAGATTTATTTATTTATACATACAGCTGGGGTACAGGCCAGAGGAGTGGCGAGAGGCTTCACCAGAGACAGAGTGGGGAACAGAATAGGCAGATCAGAAATACACTGCTGAGGGGAACAGCAGGCGAGGCAGGAGAGGTCTGCCGCACCATGTGGGATTCTCCCCGGCTGGGCGTCGAACCCGCATCGCTGCTGCCGACAGCTCCACAGCGCAGCACTTAACCGCTGTGCCACCAGGCAGGCCCTTCAAGGGTTAGTTTTTAAGTTTGACTTTATCTGACCCTTTGTTTCTCTACATTCCACCTGTTTCTCTGCATTACCATGTGGTATTTGTCTTTATCCTTCTGACTTATTTCCCTTATATGGTCCCTTTTAGCTCCATCTATGTTGCCAAAAATGGTAAGAATTGGTGTTTTTTGATTTATGAGTGGTATTCCACTGTGTTTATATATACCTCATCTTCTTGATCTGCTCATCTGCTTAGGGGCACGTAAGTTGTTTGCATGTCTTAGATATTGTAAATAGTGTTGTTATGAACATGGGAGTGCAGGTTTCAACTGAGTGAGTTTGGACAAGTGACTTAACCTCTCTGTTCCATAGTGCCTGGAACATAAGTACTGTGTACATTTTAGCTCTTATTACACTCATATTTGAATAGGGTAAGAATTCCATATTAACCCAAAGGCAGGCTGTCTAGTAGTGGAAATTTGAGGACGCTGACAGATGTATTATCAATTAGAAGGACTTAAGGGTAAGAAGGATGTCTTCCTCCTGCCTCTTCCATTTGTAGCCTACAGGTAGTCTCTCAAGTTTTCAGTCTGTCTTTCTACTTTGAGACCACTTACACAACTGAGTCAGAAGAACCACTGAACTCTTACTAGAGAAGAGACAAGGCTAGCAGAGGAGACCTGTGGCTCAAAAATGACAAACTCAGGCCATATGCAGCAGCATGGATGGAGCTAGAAGGGACAGTGTTAAGAGAAATAAGCTAGAAGGAAAAAGAAAAATATCAGATGGAATTATTTATAGGTGAATATAGACAGGAATTCCTTGCTCCATAAAAGCAGCTTATCTGTCATAACTGGTGGTCCTTGGATGAGAGGGCAGGGGAGCAGACTTGCCCCAACCTGAAGCCTCAGCAGAGCTCTCCCAGTCAACTCATAGACAAATGAAAGAGAAAAATAAATGTTTTAGAATCTAGTGAAATTTGGGGGTTGTTTGTTAGGCAGCATTATCATAGCAGCAATAATTGACTAATACAACTTGCATCCACAGATGAGTTTGACTATCTGATTTAATATGCACAAACACACACACACACACACACACACACACACACACGTAATAGTTACTCTCTAATTTCTCTCCTTGTTGGAGGGATATCAGCAGGGGACCAAGAGTTTATCCAGGGCTAGTTCATGAATGTGACATTGATTGCAGTATGAGAGGAAATTGGTATCTTCTCTTCTTGGATTGTTCCTCCTTCTCAAGCTAACATTTTTGAGCTTGTCTTTTCCATCCCCACCCTGGCTTTTGAAGTTCAAAGCAGTGAATTTACATGGAATTGCTTAAGGTTATCAACTGGTAAATTGCCTCCTAATTGTTTCCTAATCTGTTCTATAAAGACACAAACAGGGTGTGTGACTGTGGACAAGTTTCCCCGCAGTTTATGAAAGTTGTTCTGTTTGTTTTTATCACCGCTACTTTATAAAGCATCTGAACTCCTAGAAGTCTTATCAATCAAGGTAGTTCTGGCTGGACTTCATATTTCCCACTGCTCTGATGCATGGGGAGAGGCCTGACCCTGGGGTCAAGGAATCCTTGGCAGGGCCTGGCTCCCACATGGCACCCTCAGACTAGGAAGGCTCCTAACCCACAGTTCTACTGACCCCCCTTCTACTCTTGAAACCTGCAGACCATTACCCAAACTGCTCCTCCCCTGGAAGGTAAGAAATATTAGTCATGCTCACTGAGATTTGCAGCTTGGTTTTTTGGATGGTGGATGTCTCAGGAAACCTTTTCTGGTGCCATTTGTCTTTTGTTTGTTCTTTTTGAATATCTTTTTCATCCAATTGGAGTCTTCAGTGGGACTTTCCCTGGGGAAAGATGGAATAAATAGTTTGCTAATGTCCTGTGTCCTCCCTGCTCCAGCTTGGAAGGTAGATACGCCAATGCCTGGTCCTCAACCCTAGTGGAGCAACAGAATTCCCCAGCAATGTATATTTCTTTAAGTAAAATCATGCCAACTAATCAACTGAAACTCAAACCTTTATACAGTCATATGTCAATGCAATAAAGGGTAAATCACTTGACCAAGCACATCATCTATGTGCAAGCACAAAATTATTAGATTTGTGCAAACTCTTTTAATAATGTCTTATAACTATAGATAAAATTATACTTCATGTGAGAAGAAAACATATTTTAGTATTTTTTATAGGATGTGGACTGCGACTCCAAAAATAAGAGTGCCCCAGAACACACTCTTCCGACTCCTGCAGCTGTGGCCATAAAGAAGCTTAGTTCCTCTGGCCTTTCACTGGCAAATCCAACCAGCATCCAGTCTGCAGGGTGGTCTTAATGAGGTCCCCAGGAGACTTAAAAAACACAGGCCCTTTCTAATTACTTCAAAGATAATAATGGAACATATGTTACACAAACCAGATAGTTGATGTACATTATAATAAAAATATTTGGGGGGGATAATCTATAGCATAAGAATATTAGCCCCTAGGGGCCTCCCTGGTGGTACAAAGGGTTAAGTCTCAGCACTATGAAGCTATCCAGAGCCACTGCAGCAGGAGTTCGATCCCTGGTCAGGGAGCTTCCCACATGGCGCAGCAGACCTCTCTTACCTCACCCGCTGCTCCCCTCAGCAGTGCTTTTCAGTCGATCTGCCTGTTTCGCTCCCCACTCTGTCTCTGGTAAATCCTCTCACTACCATCCCCACACCTCTGGCCTAGACCGCAGCTCTTGTATGCATAAATAAACAAATCTTAAAAAAAAGAATATTAGCTCCTTTATCACGGTGATAGAAAATAATTTGGATTAAAGGAGGTCTTTGATAGTCCCTCAATTCATACCATGCAGGAGTTACCAAAGGCTAGCTCTCCTAAACTGAGCTATCACCAGAGAGTAAGATACAGGAGGGGGTACACATGCTCCTGCTGCACCCCAAGGAGCTGAACCCCGTGTGCACAGCAGGGATTCAAATAGAATGACATTGGCAGCATGAATAGGTTCATTTCCTACACACTGCCCCCATTGAATAGAGAAGGGAGTGGATTGTAACGTGTAAAGGAGTGGACAGCAATCACATAAACTAGAAAAGATCTCAATGCTCTTAGGGCAGCTAATGAGACAAAACTATCACTTAGCTGCCCCCCTTCGCCCTCAACCAGAAGAAAGAACAAGTTATCAATTAAATAAAAACTTACGTTGCATGAGGCTTGCTGGTGGTTTCCTTCACATTAACCAGAGGCACGGCACATTCTGGATTTGAGTCGTCAAGGGGAGCTGTAGCCCAAAGTAAAAGTACAAGAGACATGAGTGAGAGGAGGTGGGGAGAAGAACTTAGTCATTTTTGAAATAACAGTAGGACGTAAGTGCAGAGGTTTAGAAACAGCAAAGAATTCCCTTAGATTCAAATTCTCATATTTAAGCCAAGAATCATGTAGTTGGATTTGACAGACACCCAGGGCAGTGGCATCTATGGGAAGGGGGCTGCTGACCTTGGATGTGACATCAATATGACCAACCAAAATCCGTGTGTTAGGGGAAGATTCCAAGAAATCCCCCATAGAGGCTGTCACCTGATTTATGTAACACTGTTTTCTTATTTATTGGCATAAAAAATATTCATAGTTTCATGACCACTGATCTTAAATCAGTTCTTTTCATGTTTTTGATGATATGGGATATACATGAAAATTAATACAGGATACTGTAATACATGTAAATAAAAGCACTATAGAATGTATTTAGATTCCTCTGCTTGTTGGCTGTCCCTGACTTTCCCAACTGTTTGGCTTTTTCTAGGACCTTTTACAACAGCCCCATCCTGATGACAATACGGCCATGATGAAATGACTGATGACACTAACCACTGGGGAGGTTCGCCTCGCCAGCTCCCACAGACAGCCCAGGATGTCGCTGCTGAGGCTCAGTTGAGGGTTTCTCAGCTTCAGCACTACTTAAAGGACCAAAAAATGCTTTGCTGTGGGGTCGTGCATTGTAGCATGTTAGCAGCCCCCCTGGCCTCTGCTCACGTGGTATCACCCACCAGGTGACAGCTGAAAATGTCTGGAATTGCCAAAGGTCTCAAAGATAAAAACTGTCCCCACGCGAAAACCACAGGCCCCTCTGTACCCTCTCGCCACCCCCAATGTGAGTGAGGAGTACCAGCTTGGGGCCAGGATTCCTCAGGCACCGGATAATGGATGCCTTTGGGCACAGCTGTGAGTTACCTAAAACAAATGCATTTCATTTAACAGGAAATAAGAGAGAATGTGTCACTCTGACCGGTTCTCTGACTTTAAATGTCCCGATATTTTGTTTCACTGTGATGAAAAGAATCAAAACCATAATAGAGGAAGGGCTACCCCTGATGTGGGGGAGATCTGCTCATCTGTGCTACTCCTCATCACAGTAACTGTGGGAGCCCAACTGATGGACAGTGAGGACCCCGTGACCTGCTTCAGTCTGGCATCTGGGCCTCTCCTTGTGCCCCTCTCACGCCATCCGTGGTGGCCAAGGCGGTTTCCTCTTCATCCTGAATACACCTTGCACTTTCTTTCTCTGCACCCAAGCTTGTAGAATAACCAAAATCTGAAATGATTTTCCTTCTCACCCTATCCCACAAGCCACAATCATCAAAACCCTGCCCATTTTGACTCATCTGTCCAAGAGGCCTTCTATATTCCCCCCAGAGAAGCAATCTTGTTCTTCATGAATACCCCCAACACTCTGTTTATGTGATTTATACCTACTTAATAATTCTCTTTGTACTTTTGAGGTTGATAGTCATGCCATCCCATCATTTCTTGAGAGTGAGAAATTGAGAACTGTTTCTCTTTGCAGCCCCTAGAGAAGTGCTTTTCAAACTATCTGTAGCAAAAAATCAATTCTTAAAAATCTTCTTTATAATAAGATCTAGTTACATAAAGAACTAGCACTTTTGTGAAATACGATATAAATGAATTGGTAGGAATTTGACCAAGCTCTTGGGTGTCCCAACAGTATCTTCTTGCTATAAGCATGTCTACGTGCGAACGCTTAGTCTCTGTGCTGTTTCACCACAAACTGTCACGAAGCACCCCGGGATGCCATCAGTCCACAGGCCAGTCTTTGAGTAGCACTGTCCCGGCACGGAAGCTTTCACAATAAAAATTTACTTTGATAGCAGTTCTCCAACGTCAGCAGGCAAAAGAATCACCTGGACGGCTAGAAAAAGGACAGACAATGGGTCCCACCCCCAGAGTTTGTGGCTTAGTAGGTCTGTGGTAGGGTCTGAAAATTTTCATTTCTAATCAATTTTGAAGAGATGCTGCTGTTTCAAGGCAGGGACCAAATTTTGAGAATCACTGACCTAAAGACCTGAACAAATGACAGGTACTCTGCCCCCTTGTGGTGTCCTGTCCTCATAACAAGCAGAGTCTCGTAACAGCAGAAAACTCACTGCCACCTTCACCAATGCACACCTCTAGAGCAGCGATCATCTCCACCGTGCTGCTGCGCACTTGCTGAGAGGCTCCAAACATGAGGAGGCCGTGAGAAACCAGAGAGATCATACCTTGGGACTGTTCTGGGCCCAGTTCCTCCACAGGTGGTGTTGCAGATGATGCTGAAGAACATCGGGGTGATATCTGAGGGTCCCCCACAAGTGAAGGCCCCATGGATGGCCTGGGTGACATAGACGACTTCGAGGTTGGGGATCTGGGCGACGAGCCAGGTGGTTGAACCTGATGCTGTGGTGAGGCAGGGGAGGGCCCAGGGGGTGAGCTGGGTGGTATGCGCACAGATGCTGGGGGCAAGTCGTTTGGTGAGTGTGCTGGAGTTGAGGCCAGTGGCAATGAAGTGGAGAGTGAAGAGACAGGTGGTGAAGCCAGTAGCTCCACAGGCCACTCACATGTGGACTCAGCTGTCTGCACAGGTGGGGACACAGGTGGACCACGGCCACCCCTGCCTTCCCCTTTGGGAGTGCATTGTGTGTGAAGTTGTGTGGATTCTTCCAGATCAGCCCGCCCTGCTTGGAGGCTGGACTGACTGTGTTCGGGGCATTCACTGCCAAGGGCAAGTTCTATCTGGCAGTATACTTCTACCCGGGGGAAAATCACTCTCCTGGAGGGAGAGTTAAGGTAAGCAGCATCTAGGAAAAATAACAGCATAGAGTCAACAGGCAGCATTATTAATCCCTGGTATCTGCAAGAAATTTGCAAAAACAATTTCCCAAATTATTTTCATAAACAAGATTTGTACTTTTCAATGCCTTTGCTGTACTTAAGTGAACCTCTACTGAGTATTTCGCTGCATGGTGATTCCCTTGTTCCATGGGCATTTATTGAGCAACTTTATGTGCCAGGCTCTATGCCAAGGGGACAAAAATAAGTGTGAATGCTCCTGGTCTCTTGAGTTTATAGTTTAGTGTGGGGGCAGCACTGACCACCCACATCTCAAGTTTCAACCAAGACAAGTACAAGGCAAGACAGGAATGTAGTATTAGGACAGAGAGAAGTAGGGAGGGCTTAGTTAGGAGGTATCCCTGAGGGAGTGACACGTGAGCTGAGACCTGAAGGCAGAGTTCTCCAGGGAGGTGAGGGTGCCATGAGGAAGCGCATTTCAAGCAGTGGGAACAGCATGCAAAGTTCAAGGAAGCTGGAGGAGGCTCAGGACCCGAAAGGTCAGTGTAACCAGAGCAGGGGTGGGGGCACTGGTGGGAGATGGGCTGAGGAGGCCTTAGGGCCAGATTGCACAAGGGCTGGTAGGCAGCCTTGAGGATGCTTAGTTTCCATGGAGACCACGAAGTATAACAGGCAAGGAGGTGCTAGCCTGGCTCTGACTCTGACTTTGACAAGATCCCTGAGGCTGCTGTCTGGGGACTCAATGAGAACAGCACAGAGGACAGAGAGAGCTGCAAGAGGAGTTTGTGGCTGACACTGGAGGAGACAGAGATTCTGTTTAGGAGATAAAGAAATTAGAATTATGATGGATTAAGCGGGTGAAGGAGGCGTTAGAGCTTATACAATCGGATAAAGACTGGGACTGTTTGCAGAGACTGTGACCACGGGAGGAGAGGTTATGAGTTTGTTTGGGGACTTGTTGTGAAGACCCAGGAGAGATGATGGGGGTGGGGGGGGCAAAGGAATACATGAGTTTGGATCTCAGAGAAGAGATGAGAGTTGGAGATATATCTTTGGGAGGACCACCTATGGATGGAAACTGAAGCTGGGGTGACTATGGAGGAGACTGTGTAGGGAGGAAAAGCAGAGTGAGAAGAGGGAGGAGCCAGGATTGAGTCAGGAGAGGGGGACCCAGGGAAAGTTTTCTAAAATACATGAGACTGGGGGAGACCTAGAAGTGTCTTGTAAGCAGCCTCCCTGGTGGCGCAAGGGCTAAAGTCTCAGCACTATGAAGCTATCAGCAGCCACTGCAGCACTAGTTCAATCCCCCGCCAGGGAGATTCCCACATGGCGCAGCAGACCTCTCCTGTTTCCCTGCTGCTTCCCTCAGCAGTGTATTTCAGTAGATCTGCCTGTTCTGCTCCCCACTCTCTGATGAATCCTCTCACCACTCCCCCACACCTATGGTCTGCACTCCAGCTCTTACATGCATAAATAAATAAATCTTTTTAAAAAGTGTCTTGTATGGATCCATTTGAGAGGTGGAGGTTGGTATATAAGAGAGAGGGAATAATAGATATTAGGGTAGTGCTGAAACTGGGAAGGGGTCTTATTAGCATAGGTGAGGAGTGAGCTTTATGCAGGAAGATGGATGCTTCCTTTAATCTGATAAGAAGGAAGAGGTCAGAGAGAGGTAAGTCTGTATATTCAGTTGAGAGAACTTCCCTTTGGTACTTTTGTCCATAATATTTTCACATTTTTTTGGGTAAAACTAGAACTATTCAAAACAATAAAACTTATTAAAGGTGGGAGGGGGGGCATGAAGTGTTCAAAAGAATCCAACAGACACTTTCCCAAAGAAGATATATGGATGACAGACAAGCAAATGAAAAGACATGCAAATTAAACCACAATAAGATCATACTGCACACCGATCAGAATGGCTAAAATTAGAAAGACTGACTTATACCAAGTGTTGGTGACAACCTGGAGAAATTGAAACTCCCACACACTGCTGCAGAGAATGGAAAATGGTGCATCCACTTGGAAAACAATCCAGCAGGTTCTTAAAAAGTTAAAAATAAATGCTGGGTGTGTCTTAGTCTGCATGTATCCAGAAGAATTGAAAATAGGATATTGAAGAGATATTTGCACACATGTGTTCACCGCAGCATCATTCACAATTGCCAAGAGATGGGAGCAGCCCAAATGTACATTGGTGAATAAATGGATAAAGAAAATGTGGTAAGACACATGATAGAATATTAGTCAGCCTTAGAAAGAAGGGCATCTTAATCAAATAAGAGACATTCAGCTAGAAGGGGGAGGGTAAGGGCTCAAAATGGGAGAGAAAAGAGCACAAGGGACTATGGTGATGGTTCACAGGTGAATCGGTGGCGGGTAACATGGGGAATACACAATAATGTAAAAGATATGAATAATAATTAAAAAATTTATAAAATAAAAAAGGACATCCTGTCCATGCTATAACACAAATGAGCCTTGAGGATGTTATGCTAAGTAAAATAAACCAGCTCAAAAAGACAAATGCTGTATGACTCACTTACATGGGGTATCTAAAGTAGTTAACCTCATAGAAATAGAAAGTAGAATGGCAGTTGCCAGAAACAGGGACAGGAAGGATAGGGGTTGTTGATCAAGGGGTACAGAGTTTCAGTTTTTCAAGATAAAGTAGTTCTGGAGATTGACCACAGAAATATATGTGAATATATGTAAAATGACCGAACTACACACTTAAAAATGGTTAAGATAGGGGCCTCCCTGGTGGAACAACAAGTTAAGTCTCAGCACTATGAAGCTATCTGCAGCCACTGCAGTATAGGTTCAATCCCCGGCCAGGGAGCTTCCCACATAGCACAGCAGACCTCTTCTACCTCACCCGCTGCTCCCCTCAGTAGTGGATTTCAGTAGATTCGCCTGTTCTGCTCCCCACCTTGTCTCTGGTGAATCCTCTCACCTGCCACACCTCTGACCTACACCTCAGTTCTTGTATACATAAATAAATAAATCTTTAAAAAAATGGTTAAGATAGTACATTTTATATTACATGTTCTTACCACAATTTCATATATACCATATAAATGATATATAAATTTATATAATTTATGTATAATACATTTTGTATCTAGATATACAATTATATATAATTTAAATGATATTTGTGATTATAGGTTAATATTTACATACCTACAAAACAGGCCTCTAGCATATGATCTGGTCCTTCTACTCCTAACTATTTACCCAAACGAATGAGCACAGAGGCTCCCTGGTGGCCCAGAGGTTAAATCTCAGCACTATCACTGCTATGGCCCAAATTGGATCCCTGGCCAGGGAGCTTCCCACATGGCACAGCAGACCTCTCCTGTCTCACCCGCTGCTCCCCTCAGCAGTGTATTTCACTAAATCTACCTGTTCTGCTCCCCACTCTGTCTCTGGTGAATCCTCTCACCACCACCCCCCCACCTCCTGCACCTCTGGCTTACACCCCAGTTCTACGCCAAAAAAAAAAAGAAAAGAATGAACCCATCTGTCCATATAAACACTCATGCGTGAGTGTTCACAGCAGCTTTATTTATACTAGCCCCAAACTAGATACCCCCCAATGTCTACTAACAGGTGGATGGATAAATGAATTGTGGTATATTCACACAATGGAATGGACCGTACATAAGAACGAGCTATTTATACCATGCAAAACATGGGTGAATCTCAGGACAATAATGCTGAATGAAAGAACACAGATAAAAAAAAGAGTAAGATGCCATTGAAATAAAAGGCAAATTAATCTATAAAGATAAAACAGGAGCTCAGGAATTGTGGTGCGGGCTTCATGGGGTTGGGGGTGAGAGAGAGAGAGAGAGAGAGAAAGAGAGAGAGAGAGAGAGAGAGAGAGAGAGAGAGAGAGAGAGAGAGAGAG
>PVIJ01007207.1:0-21366 GCA_004024925.1 Scalopus aquaticus | reverse complement strand
AGTTATTTTTTTTATACTGCGTTCATTTTTGTGCAGTAGTTGGTTTCTCCCCTGAGGTGTGGTCCCCGTGACCCACCACCACAGTCACCACAGTGCCTTGTGCTTTTCTTCCCCTCCTCTGACCCCTCTCTTCCCCCCTTCCCTGCCATATGCCTCAGATCGGTGGTCAGCTTCAAGTTTTGTCTTTCCCTTGACCCTTTGTTCAGTTTCTCTATATTCCACCTGTAAGTGAAACCATTTGGTTTTTCTCTTTTTCCTTTTGACTTATTTCGCTTAGCATAATCCCTTCCTGCTCCCAGATGAACATTTTGGATGTGGCATCCTCTGCGTTCCAACCTCACTCTACACCCAGGGGCACAGCCTGTGTGGGGAATGCAGCTTTTCAAGCACACCGGCACGCAGTGCCCTTCCCTTTGGTAGGAGGCTGCTGCAGGGGAGGCCAGGGGTGGGAGGTGGCTGGCCTGGCAGCAGGAGTAATTAGCTGGGTAAGAGCTCTTCAGAGGGAGGCGAGAAGATGCCAGGACATGAGTTGAGGAATTGAGGGTGACACCCTGTGGGTGCGACTTCCTGCTGGATCTGATCCCAGCTGAAAAGCAAGCTGGAGTTGACTCCTGTTTTCTGTTCCCGAATGACAGGTGGGGATTAAGAGTGTGACTCTGGGCACCAAGCTTGATTTCTCAGGATGTGTAAGTACCTCCTGCTTGCATCTGGTTCCGGGAGAAAACTCCAGCCCCACCAAACCCTGCAGGATTTAGGTCGTACAACGGAAACCTGCACTGAGAAAGCCTTGCATCCTGGCCAAGTGCAAGAGAAAGCAAAAGCAGCTGGTAGCCAGCACCAGGCATTTTCTTGCTTATGAGCTGCTTGTTCCTAGCTGGAGTGACTCCAGGCCCATTGAGAAACCTTGCCATTCTCTACACAACACCCCAGTTCTTTAGTGGACACCTCCCATGCTGCTGCTGGAGAGCCACCCTTTGGTTTAAGACGTTCACACCTGCCGTTCATACCTGTGAAAATATCCACACCAAATGGGGGGGGAGTACAGGGGCAGGTGGGAGGGAAAAGGCTCTGGGTCCCTCCCAGAGTGGGGAAGAGGGGCTACTAAGAAATGGGGGGAGACTAAAGATACTTAACAACCCACTTTGCAACTCTCCCAGAGTGTGTCCCCAAGAGGAGGAGAAAAGATGCAGGGAAGAGACAGGTTTGGAGGAAGCCAGGCAGCTGGACTTTAACCATGGGTAGTGGAGTCTCCTGGGGTAGCTGATTGGTGTCTGTGCCAACATCTAAGTCGAAAACCAAGGAATCCTCCAAGCCCCAAATCCCCAGCCTACACCATCGCTGGGGAAAGGGTACAGGGGCTCCTTGAGTGGTGGCAAAAGAATCCCAGGTCCCAGTCAGCCCCTCCTATTCCCAGGGCTCTGTAGGTGAGGCCTGATCTCCATGCCCCTGACACTCCTGGGTAGTCAGCCTTTGGGGCAGCTGGGCTCAGTTTTCACAGCTGAATAAGTGTGGAGGATGGGGGGGCTGGCAGAGGAGAGTTAGGGGAGGCGTAGTCTGTCCTGCAGCGGCCAGGTGGGAGGAGGCAGTGAGATGGATTGACCGTGGCCAGGACGCAGTGCTTGGGCTCTCCTGAACAGCTGCTAGTGGTCCTAGCAAGTGGCCTTGCTCCTATAGTCCTTGAAATAAAACACCGAAGTAGCTTCCATGGTCAGGCCCTTTTACAGATGAGAAAACTGAGGCCCTGGAGGTCACCGGCTTGAGATCACAATGTCATGGGGTCAGGAACCAGCAATTAAAACCTCTTTGCAGATCAGGAAACCAAGACTCAGAGAGGGGAAGTTATTTCCCAGCATACACAGCCTGGGGGTGGGGGAGGGGGCAGGATGGGGATCTTGGCCTGGGATTATTGCCTCTGGAGCCCAAGTTTTCTCTATCCTGCACTCCAGCTCTGCCACCCTCTTACTGGGAGAGAGGACCCGGGAGAAAGGAAGAATCAAGACAGGGGAAGCTTGAGAAAGCAGGAAGCAATTTTGAAGGAAAAAAAAAAAATGAATGTATCCTAGGAAAAACTTCATTAGACCCTGTAGTCTCACTCCAGAATTATTTTTTTAACTACATCCACCTCAGATGGCTTATAATAGTGAACATATGGGATCCTAGCTTTCTGTATAGCGATGGTGGAATATTTCACAAATGCTCCAAGGACAGTTACAAATGGCCGCAAGGAAATAAACGCAGGATACATATTTAGGAAAGTGACTTTTGATCCAGGACTTCCTTCTGTGGAAATACATTCTAAGGAATTACTTCCACAGACAGAAGAGAATTTATCTTTTCTTTTAATGAAGATGTTGGCCTTGACCTTCATGGAGTCAGGTGACTCTATGTGTGGGATACAATGTCCTCGGCCTCTTCCTTTCCCCCGGAGACCTACAGAGTCTGCGGGGTGTGGGGCCACGATTTTCCAGCCCACCGAGCACCAGGGCTCTTCTCCTTCACTGTTGTTCAATACGGTTTACAGAGATTCAGAGTACAAATTGCTCACCCTAGCTCTACATTCACAATATGGCTTGATTGGAAAGAGAATCAAATGGAAGAGAACGAGGCGGCATGGAAAAGGAGATATCGTAAGCGTTTCCAACATACGGCTTTTAAATCCAGAAATACATTTGCACAAAAGCCCTAGACACTGGCCCACCAGTCAACCTAAAAGCCCCTTCCCCATGGAGACCCTAATTTCTAGTCACAGTGGTCTGTGCTGGGTAATGGAAGCTGGCGGTGCCGCCCCATTTCTGGCTCTCCTGGGTGAAGGGCAACTTCAGCTCACAAATTTTCTGGGGATGCTCTTCTCAGTCCTTCTACTTCCTGTCTTTGCCGCCCCATCGCCAATCCTCCCCTTCCTCAGGCTCCACATGGTACTTACTCAGTCGCCTCAAGTACGAAACGGCATCTTCGTACCCTTGGTAGTAGTAATTGTGCAGGATCTGGAAGGCGAGGCGGGACACGGAGAAAATGACTAAGGCTGCATTAGCAGGAGCGTGCGGACCCCTTGCCCACAGCAGCTACACTCATTGCTCTTGAGCTTTATTTGGTCATCTTTTTGAAACACACCCCTCCAGTGTCCAGCCCCTCACTATCTGCTAAGAGAGGGGGAGCAATTTCTGATGGGGAGTCCTGAGGGAAGCTGAGTTAACATGCGAGACTGGTCACAGGGGGTCATCACTCCCCTGGGCAGGAGAGAGGGGAGAGGTCTAGGGTAGATCCAGATGAGGTGCCTTTGGGACATCTGAAGAACAAAGTCTGGGGGTTGGTTCAGATCCCAGGGCTGCCACTGGCTGTGTGGTTGTGTGAATGTAACCTCTTCACTCACCCATTGATAAAGAGGGGGTAACAGTATTATTTTCTGCAGAGGATGCTAGAGTGCTACATGAGATGAACTACCCACAAAGCCTTTTCTGCAAAGGGCCAGAAAAGAAACAATTTGGGGATGAACAATTTGGACTAGGGGTTAAGTCTCAGAGCTATCACTGCTAGGCCTGCGTTCCATCCCCTGTCAGAAAGCTGACTCAGATGGCGCAGCAGACCTCTCCTGTCTCCCGCTGCTCCCCTCAGCAGTGTATTTCAGTGTATCCACCTGTTCTGCTCCCCACTTTGTCTCTTGGTGAATCCTCTCACCCCCTGCACCTCTCGCCTACACCCCAAGTTTTCTACGCAAAAATAAATATTTAAAAAGAGAGAAATAATTTGGGTTTTGCAGGTGACATATAATATCTATCCTTTCTCCTTTCCCTTTTCTTCCTCTTTTTTGTTTTTGTTTTACAATTCTTCAAAAATGGAAAGCCAATCTTAGGCTCATAGGCTGTATGCAAACAAATGCAGGCTGGATCTGGTGCTTGGCCACAGTCCTCTGACCTCCACATTGCGGGTCAGAGAGGAAGAGTTCCTAGAACACTCCTATCAGCGGTTCTGACATCCTCTCATTTTACAGGGGGAAACTGAGGCTGGGAGGACATAGCGGGTGTGTTCAGGTCACAAAGCTAGTTGGCAGCAAGGCCAGGACACAGTCTGGAAGAAAGTTAGGATCATTTGTAGGGAGGAGACACGATGGAACTTAGTGACCCCATGGGCTCTGACCAGCCCTGGCCCCCAGCAACCCCCGTCTCTCACCAGCAGGTCCGGGGGGAACAGGGCGTGGGTCATCCTGGTGATGTTCTCCAGGGAGAACTGGAAGGAGCAGTTGAACATGCGGAAGTCGTGGAAGATGGCGGGACAGTCCCGGGGGCAGATGTCCTGCTGCCCGCTGAAGGTGGAGATGGTGATGGAGTCGGTCCAGAAGGAGCAGGGCTGCATGCCTGTGAAGCCCCCGTCAATGTACCTCTGGGGGGAGCAGAGCGTGAAACCCTCATTCATTCAGGGAGGACCGAGGACATGGGGCCCTTGGGACGAGCTTGAGACCGCGGCCTGGGCAGCTAAATGGCATGCCCAGGTCACTCAGGGAGTCCACGGTGGCCTCCAGACCCCCAGCTCAGGGCTTTGTCCCTGCATCAGCACCCCCTCAGCCATCTTAATGGATCCTAGGCCTCTGTGAAGAGGGGCCCCCATACCCTGAATAAAGCAGGAACACATGCCTCCCCTCACGACCTCCCAGGCTCTCTCTCCTGGAGTCACTCCACTGCTGAGGCAGGCGGGGGGCAAGGGAGCCCATCCCCACGGCCTTTCAGGAAGGCATACTCATCGAGGGTCTGAGCAAAGTGTGAAATATTCCCCCTTCCTCCCACCAGACAGCCATGGGTCCAAACAGCCTTCTCCATCAAGGTCAGGCACCACTACCACTTGCCAGATCCCCCCTTTCCCACGGCCTTGCCACCGGCTACCATGCGCCCACCCTCAATTCCCTTCCCCTCTTAAGGCTTCTGCTTCCTAAACTGGGAATGAACAACAACTATTGGGGTGCCTGGCAGCTACACAACTGACATATGACACGGGCCCCAGCAACCAGCTGGCCCCTAATCCTGGATCTCATTTTCTCTATACGTAAAATGAGGAGGGGGTATGGGTTAGACCCTCCTATGTAGGGTGGCTCACCTGAAGCAGGTTAGAGGTGCAGGATCTTGGGGCCCTCCCTGCAGAGCTACTGGCTCAGAATTCGCATTATTTAAGAAGAGTGAGTGAGTCACAGGCACAGTAAGGTTTCAGAGGCATGAACCTAGAGGACCTAGAAGGTCCCCATCACTGACGGTTCCAGGTCCCAGTATTCCAGGGTCCTTATTCTAACTGTCAGGTCTGGGGAGTCTTGATTTGCTGGGCTCAGTAACAGGTCAGTGGGGTCCAGAGAGAAGCCAACCCAGCTGGGGAAGTCCCCCCAATTCACCAAAAGTCCCACCTGTTGGGAATTCTGTGTAGAAAAACACAAGAAGCCTTCCAGCTTTTTGCTTTCCCACTGAGTTCTGAGATCACTCTCTAGGCTCCTGTACTAGGCACCCCTAGGTCCCTGCTTACCACCCCCTCCAAATGTGGAAGCACTTACCACACCACGGTAAGTGGGAGGAATGAGGCCACAGTAGACGGGGACAAAGCAGCTGCAGTAGAGAGCCTGTGGAGAGAGAGCAGGGCTGAGGTGCTGAGGCCTAGCAGCTGGGTGGGGAGGGGTCGTGTGCAGGCCACAGGGCCACCACTGGGCTGGTCTTGCTTAAGCCCAAGGTGGAGGCACTGCCCAGGGAAGCAGAGTCTCAAGTTCAGTTCCTGCCCTGTCTCTCATTAGCTGGTCCTCAGCAACCTCCTTGATCAGTCTGAGCCTGATGTCCCAACTTTAAAGCGAGGTGGTGGCCTAACAGTCTCCCGGGTCCCTTCTAGGCCCACATTTCCATGAATCTAATGGGACTCAACAACTTCTGTGTCTCTCCAGGGCCAGGCCCTCGAATCAAAGGAGGGCAAGATGCCCACCTTTGGGACTATGCAAAGAGGGGAAGTAAGTAGGTGGCAGTACTGGGACAGGTGCTGTGTTGAAGGCGAGCATCCTCACTGCAGCCCCGAAGGAGGAGCACCCACCCCAGGGGTGCTGCATTCTCATCAAACAGGTAAAGTGGGATGTGAAGGAGAGAAGGGAATGCCAGGCAGAGGGCACAGCAGGTGCGAAGGCACAGAGGCCTGGCTTGTCTGTGATTTGCTCTGGTTGGTGTGCGTAGGGGTGGGAGGTAGTGGGAGAGAGCTGGGGAGAGAAATCTTGAATTTCTCTCTTGAATGACTGGCTGCTAACACCCCGGGGACATGAGATGGATGGATATGCGAGGACATATCCGTGCCCACTATTCATCCCTCACCCCCAGAAACATGACCAGCCCAGGGGGGAGTGAAAATGGGGTGGGAAAAGCAGGACAAGGGGGTGAAAAGATGGGATGGTGGACCATGCAGCTTAACCCCTTTGTCCTGAAAGAAAATTGGATATATCTATGGCATTCTCCAGTAATAATAATTCAGTTAAAATTTATATTAATGACCACAGAAGTGTTAGAGTACACTTCATTAAGTGGTAATCTAGTGATAATCCCATCCCTTTATCAAGACCACTGGAAGAGATGGGGGCAGAAGAGAGGCCATTCCCACAAACTGGGAGTAAATCAGTGGGGAGACCTTGCAACCCAGACTGGAAGGCCCTTGAGGGGACCTGGGACCTCTGTGGGTCAAGCTCAGGCCTCTAAGAAGCTCCGGGATTAGCACAGAGCTCAGGATAGAGAGGAGAGGGGAGGCTGAGCTCTGGGGACTCTGGGTGTCGAAGTGTAGAGGATAGTGACCGCGTCTTGCCCAGCCTGGGCTTCCTTGAGTCCATCCTGCCTAGCAGTGTGCCTGGCACGGAAATGCCAGGAGGGTGAAGGCGGGTAGGACTAGGAGGGTGAAGGCAGGGTAGGACTCGGGAGGCAGAAAACAGAAGGAAGAAAGAGAGGCAGAGAGGTGGACCACCACGGGTCTGTGAAGAAATGCAGGAGGCTCACCAGCCCTCCAACATCTCATTCCCAGGCCCCACCGTTGCCCCGCCCCCAACCTGGCCCCGCCCCAATGCTGGGCCCGCCCCTGCTCCCTGGCCAGCCCCCTCACCTCGATGAGCTCTTCCTTGGACGTGTACTCCGACACCACCACGCTCTCTCCATCTGTTAACCGGGTGAGGGTCACGTGGAGCTTCCCGTTGGCAGCCTTGTACGAGTCCTCAGGCAGGACCTGGTACAGAAACCGCCTCATCATCTGCACCATCTTGCAGGACGGAGCCAAGGGTCCCAGGAAGGACTTCTTCACCTCGGCCACACCCACATTGAGGACTCTGAGGTACTCGTCTGTGGAGGAAGCAGAGAGCAGCGGGCGGTCAGCGGCACACCTTGGCTTACTGCCGAGAGAGGTCAAGGGCAGCAGTTTCATGCTGCACCAACAGGTGGGAAACCTACAGCTGCGAGGCAGGGAAGGCCCCAGGAATCCAGCTGTCATTTTGCACATGAGGAAAGCAAGGCACGGGAGAATGAAGTTACTGGTTCCAGGGACCAGCTGCACAACTAGTCAAAGGAAGAACCAGATCAGGGGGCCGGGCGGCCTCCTCCACAGTGAAGGCCAAAGACTGAATGGTTTTCTTTCCCCTACTTTCTGTCACGATGCCTGAAAGTCCACCACCAGACTACATTCTCTTGGGGTCTTAGAGGCTTTTGCCTTATATGAGGTCACTGATAGGCCTGATAGCCCTCACCAGGTGACACCCTGAGGCAGTGCGTATGGGGGTGTGGGTGAGGGTAGGGATGCTGGTCTTGAGCAGGTGAATTCTGGGAGGGGTGAGCTTTGTGTTGAAACCACGGAATCGTCTTCCCTTCATGGTCTCTGATACAGGCCTGGGAGGGAGAAGGTCCTGGAATACAGGACACGTGCCAGGCCAGAATGCATGTTGTTGGGGGAGGGGTGATGAGCCTTCTCCCTCCTTTGGAGAGGAGCACTGCCAGAGCACCGAGCGCTCACATGGAGGGCAGAGGTGTGGTTCAGGGAATGTCAGGGGGAAGTATAACCACTCCTCCTCTCTTCTGCCAACCCCCAAAACCCCACCAAAGAAGTCTGGGTTGTAAGATTAATAAGTAGTGCCAACAAGCTTGATTGTCTCTGCAACACTAGGAAGTAGTATTCCTGCCCTCATTTCACTAATCGGGAAACTAGGAAACTGAGGCTCAGAGAGGCAACATAATTTGCTCAAGGTCAACCATCTAGTATAAGTGGACCAAGTGGGATTTTCACCTGGAGGGTGTGCCCCTAAAGCCCACACTCCCTCCACTACACGAAGCTGCATGTTTCCGAGGCCAGGCCTGTCGCTGCTTCCTGCTCACTGCTGCTACCTTCTGCCCTGGCCTACCCTCCGAGAAAACCAGAAATAGTTCTGAAAAGCATTGTTAAATTTTTTAAAACAAATATTTAATTGTAAAACATCCTATTCAGAAGAACTTTCTTGCAGTTAGTTATCATGTAGCAATGGCTCCTTTGGAAGCTGGTCCTGGAGAGCTCTCTGCACTGGAAGTAACCAAGCAGAAGTGGAACAAGCACCCCAGAGAACTTTTCAAAGGGCTTCCTGCATGGGTATTAAGAGCTAAGATTCCATCCAACTTTGAGATTCTGGAATTCTCTGGGGCACCTTACAATACATCTGGAAAGTTATCACTGTAGACTTCCCTATTTATAAAAAGAGCAGCTGAGGCACAGAGAAGTTAAGTTACTTGCCCAAAGTCACACACACACAGCAAAGCTCATGTTTTACAGTTCACACATATTATTCGTTGTCAATCTCAGAAGCAGGTGGGATAAGGAGCTTCAACATTGTTTCACAGATGTAGAAACCGAGGCAGAGAAAAGCTAAGTGTCTTGCCTTAGATCAGACACCCAGGCAGTGCTTGTTCTGACTCTAAACCTCACCTGCTTTCTCTCGATGTTGGTGATCCCAGAGACTGAGCGAGCCCGGGTTGCCATGGTAACGTTCTTTTCTCCCAACACCCAGAATCACAGCTGCATGTGTACATAAGGGACCAATTGGAGCCACAGAGCATCCTTGTTGTCACCCCCTTACAGAAGAGGGTGATGGAGGGAGCCTTTGTGGTTTTAGAGAGGTTAGCATAACCACGTGCTAACTTGCATAAACAGTGCTTTCCCGAAAGAGAGGGCAGGGGCCAACCCACCAGAAGGTTATGAAGCAACTGAGAATGTGGATGCTGAGGTGATGGGTCACTGAGGTCTCACCCACAAGACCAGTTAGGATAGGGCGAGGACCTGATGTTTCTGGAATTCTTAATGAGCAGAGGGTCAGTGACCTTTCCCACAATGCCTCAGAGCCAGGAGCACCTGCGTCAACTTACCATACCCTCCTGCACCCCCAGGTGGGAGGTGCTCAGTGGACCAAGGAGGGCAATTTGTTCATACCACACAAGAAGATCTTGTTCATGTGGAGGAAATAATTTTTAAAAATGCAGATAAGCAAAAAGAAAAACATTTCAATCTCTTGGAATCCCTTTACCCAGAGATGAATGGTTGTTCTATGTCTTCCTAAAATTATTTGCAGAATTACATATACATACATATGAATAAAATTTTATATTTATTCCTATATATATATATGAATCTTATTTGGAATCTACTACATGCTACTTTATACACCATTTTTGTAACTTGCTTTTTTCACCTAATATACTGTGTCTTTCCACATCAATAAATATTCATTGATGACCTAATTTAAAAACAGCATGAACGCTATTGTATACATGTTTATTGAACGGGTCCCCAGCAGGGGGTAGTATTTTAGTTTGCTTCCTTGACTTTTTAAACAAAGCTGCGATGAATAACCTCATGTTATATTCATTGCCTGTGTCCTTAGTTATTTTCCTTAGGATAAATTCCTCTAGGAGGGAAGGCTAGGTCAATCAAAGGCATGTATATTTAGAATTGCAGTGCTCATTGTAATCATGGCTTTTGTATATGATCTTTTTACAGTCAACATTCACCTATTGGGGGGAGGGGTGACAGGGAAAGAAAATAGTGCCCGAGATGGTAGTGCAGATATTGTCAGTGTACTTACATCTGCAAATAGCATTATCTGGAAATCAGCAATGTTTTAGCCAGAATCGTGTAGCCAAGGAGGGAGGGAACAGGAGATGATCTGACTTTTCCTATCCAGATGCCTAATTTGAAATTCCTCCCTCCGGTGGTGGCTCAGTGGGGCTGTTTACCAAAGTAATCCTTTATTTCTGCCTCTCATTGCTCCTGTCCAGGTCTCAGTCCTGTCTTCAGAGTCTCTGATTGTCTCTTTCTCTGTCTCTCTTCCCTCTCTCTCTTTTCCCATCTGAGGGAGAAGCAACTAATCTAGTTTAAAAGCCTCCACTCGTAGAAAGTTAAGTGTTAAGGATAGCAATTGCTGGGTGCTGGTAGGAGAGATAAATTTAGCTTGCTTCTTTAGGCAGTTCTCTACTTTCTAGCACTTTCTCCATTTCAAGTTCTCCTTCCAGGGTGCAGGCTGCTGTGCCCTGGGACACAGTGTCCCACACTGACCACAGCACCACTGGCACATGTATGATCAGGAAAAGTGGGGTTGGCTCTCCACCCGCAGCCCACACGAGGCACATTCATTTCTGTTCCCTCCTGCCTTCTTTCACACTGCTGAATTATCTAAGCGTGAATCTGTCTCCCAAGTCAAGTTGGAAGTTGTCCTGTCCTCCCCTTCTCCAGTCTATCACTGTGTTTTGCCCATAGAAGGCCCTTCAGAGAACTTGGCCGTGGGCTGGGAAGCCCTCCAGGCCAGGGATGGGCTATGCTTACCTACACCCATTAAACCTCCCACAACACTTGGTGGGTGCTCAGTGTTTGTTCAGTGTATGAACAAAGGAAAATAAAAACCTGAGTGGGAGGAGAAGTCAGAGATGGGAGTTGCTCAAAGGAAAGAACTACTGAACTTCATTACCCAATAAAAGCTTAAAGGCAAGATCATGCCAGACAAAAAAATAGCGGAGTTAAGCTACAGTGAACCCTCTCTGTCCCAGGTCACACATCTCTGGACTCAACCAAACTCAAAAGTAAAAAACAGGGCCTCCCTGATGGCGCAAGGGGTTAAGTCTCAGCACTATGAAGCCATCAGCAGCCACTGAAGCATGAGTTTGATCCCTGGCCAGGGAGCTTCCCACATGGCGCAGCAAACCTCTCCTGTCTCGCCTGCTGCTCCCCTCAGCAGTGTATTTCAGGAGATCTGCCTGTTCTGTTCCCCACTCTGTCTCTGGTGGATTCTCTCACTAACTCCCCCACACCTCTGGCCTACACCCCAGCTCTTGTATGCATAAATAAATCTTAAAAAAATAATAAATACATCAGGGCTACAATAGTTGCATCTATATCGTACAAACTCTTGTCATTTCTTAAACGATACTGTATAATAGTTATGTAGCATTTACATTCCTTTAAATATTACAAGTAATCTGGAGACGATTTAAAGATTATGGGAGGATGTGCAGATATGTAAATATTATACCATTTTATAGATGGGACGTAAGCACCCTTGGATTTTTGTATCTGTGGGTCCATGAAGACCAACGGATAACTACATATTAGTAAGTGTGGTCAGTTCACCAGGTTATGAGCCTACTGTACAAGAACTTAAGTAGAAAACTATATAAATACGATTTTGAGATTGAGAGATGTTAAAGGACACTTGGAAGCCATTCCTAGTTTCAGCCACTCAGAGAGTCTTGGGATTTTTTTCTGTGACCAGATCCTTTTCTGGAAGGAGTTCAGGCTTAGGTATCAGATAAATTTGATTCAAATTCCAGTTTTACCACATACTATCTGGGTCATCACTGGGAAATCAAAAAACTTCTTTTAGTATCAATTTTGTCACCTGTAAAATGGGTATTATAATACTGACCTAACTGAGTTATTATAAAGGATATTGGTTTAAAGTGCCTGACATAGTTATCTTGTAAGTGCTGGGTATCGGTGATGTTAATAATTCTCCCAGGGAACCACGGGGTGTTTCTGGCTCTCAGCTTTGTCACTTGAACATGGGACAATAACCTCCATCTCACACATCTTTATTGGGGTGTGATCAGGCTCATGGGTGGATGCAAAAGAGCAAAGCAAAATCATGGTGGCCCTAGAGGGCACAGCCTGCTTCAGGGCAGAGCAGGGAGCCAGGCGATGTGTGGCCTCATACAGACATGGTGGGCAGAGCCCTTCCTCCCCTTCAGTGAGGGGGACCCTACAAATACAGAAGTGAAAAAGGGGGGCCTCCCTGGTGGCGCAAGGGGTTAAGCGCAGCACTATGAAGCGATCCAGAGCCACTACAGCACAAGTTTGATACCCAGCCAGGGAGCTTCCCACATGGCGCAGCAGACCTCTCCTGCCTCACCCGCTGCTCCCCTCAGCAGCATATTTCAGTTGATCTGCCTGTTCTGCTCCCCACTCTGTCTCTGGTGAATTCTCTCATTATCCCACAACTCTGGCCCACACCCCAGCGTGTATGCATAAATAAATAAATCTTTAAAAAAAAAGGAAAAGGGGGATCTCAGAAAAACCCTTGCAGAGGGAGGAATAATCAGGGATATTAACTAGGATATTATAATGGAGGGGGAACAATAGGGATAATGAGATATGTGTTTATTTATCTGCCTACCTACCTAATATTTCCCCCTTTGTGAGGCAGAAGTCCTTACTGTCTGGTTTATCTCTGTCTCCTGCACCTGCAGACATGGTAAGCCTCAATAAAGCTGAATGCTTGCATGAATGATGGACGGAAAAATGAACCTAGAAACAGCAGGAGGACACTGAAGTCCAGTGAGAGAAGCAGCTATTCAAAGTGACTCGGGGAATAAAAACAGGGCTTCCCCTCCTCCATATGGCCTCTTGCTATGTGAAAAATCCTAAAAAGATGGGCACTTGGCAGCTGACAATTTTAACTGCTGGGGATTCCGCTCACAAGGTGCCCGAAATAGGTCTGGATGGTCTGAGGTGGAGGATGGGACTGCACAGGCCGGGTCTCCCGCGGACTGGTAGCCTAGCAACAACCTCGGGCTCAGCCAATCGCTGCGAGGCTCTCCAGGCCGCCCTGCCCCGCTCGCCCAGCCGCCTGCAGGGTGGGCGCATGGGGGTAGCTGGGGGTGCCTCAGCCTCTGGGGAGGCGCTGAGAGCAGAGATAAGTTCCCAGGAAAGCGCTGGCAAATCTCCAGTCCCTGTGAGCAGCACCTGACTCTGCTCCTACCTGGTCCTTAATTGTAGGCTGAATTTTAGACTGCGTCTCCCTGGGGGTATATCTTGACTGCCCAACACCACTACCATTCATAATTGTTATCATTATCTTAGCAATAGTCGTTTAACCAAGCAGGTTTTCACACTTAGAACTTCAGTTTTCACAGTCACAGCGAGTTGCTGAGGGCCAGCCACATAGTCACCATTTTGTTTCTGTGCTCACGGTGCGGGGCCTCGAGTGAAACGCAGTGAGGCCTGAAGTTTTTGGGCGGCCCCTGGGAGAGCCATAGACACCCTCTAGGGCAGCGACTTTCCCGTCAGGGAAACTTTGTTTAAATTCAGAATGGAATTTGTTTAAATTCAGGTGGAAGACTTGGGGATATAGCTCAGGGTTGAGCGCTGGATTGCGAATTAAAAGATTCTCAAGTGGAACCTAGAGGGTCTCAGGCTCTGCCTGTAGCCCCACCCCACTGTGGGGAGGAGGCCCCTGAAAGCACCATTCTGAAATTCCTAAGATTCTAGAAGCCTAGGTCAAAAATGCTGAACCAGACCAATCCTCTCATGTTATAGGTGAGAAACCAGGCCCAAGGACATAAGGGAAACGGAATAAAAATGGCTGAATGGTTGGAGGGATGGTGGCCTGGCTGGCCAGCTGGCTGGATAAATGAATAAAGGAAACACATACCCTATGTCACAGTCTGTGAGCAGAAACCAGAGGGCTGAATGAATTTTTCTACTGTTCTGACTGCAATATACTTTAGCCAAAAGCAAATCCACTCTGCCCTAGTAAGCATTAAAAAAAAAATACAACAACACTTTAAAAGTGGATAATGGCACTCTTCCACACAAACCTTTATCTAACCCTAAGAAAATTGGCTTTAAAAGTTTAGATGCTCTTCTGTCAGGTTGCCATGGAAACGGCAGTGCCTCCCACTGGTTCAGCACCTGGATTCCAAGCAAGGTGCCCTGAGCTTCTTTCCCAGGGCCTGGGGCCTCATTCTGCCCTTGTGTGCTTCTCCCCAGTGTCTAGACACAATATCCCCAACTTTCAACTGCAGGTTCACTGGTTACGTTGAAATGAAACAGACATAGAGGGAATGTGTCTAGAAAGTTCTTTGGAACCTCATAATATTCTTAAGGCATTACTCCTGCTCTTTTCTCTCTGGCTGTTTTCTTGGTGGACCGAGAAGTCCCTTGGGGACCTGGCGGTACTTCCCTGCCTTCCAGTCTGTGACTGTCCTACCCTGCTGAGTCTCCCTGCACACTCAGGGGACACCTGGATACTGCAAAAGCAGGCAAGTAGTCACCCTCACGCCCTCAGAGTTGGTGTGTGTGTGTGTGTGTGTGTGTGTGTGTGTGTGTGTGTAGTCGGAGACTTTCAGGTAAGCCTCTGTTACAAAGAGAAAAGATCATCTCAGAGGATCTCCTCATTGGGGATTTTCTCAAATTAGGGCACCACTGCAAAGGAACGCCCATGCCTCCCCTCTTTCAAACCCATAATTAAAGCTCATTTCTGCTGACTGGAGTTGTTCACTGCCCCAGCTGTCCCAGGCTTCAGCTGGGTCTGTTACCTGCGTCTCTGTCTTTGTTACATGAGTCTGGGATTCTCATGAAAGCACAGGGTTTAGCTGCCCTCGGGCTCTTTACTGCTCTTGCCAGCTACCATTTCTCGGTACTTCCTTGGTACCAGGCTCTGTGCCTTATTGCTCATTTCACCTTCAGGACACTCCTGGCAGGTACTACAGGTATCTCCTCTGTGTAGCGAGGAAATGGAGGCTCAATAACTTAATCAAGGTTACACCACTGGAAAACAGCAGAGCCAGGCCGTCAAGTCCTGCGCCCCCCAAAGCCAGTGTTCTTTCCACTAGCTCTTGGAGATCTGCCTTTCTAAGATTTAGTTTGGGCACATGTCCTCAGGGCTCAGATAACCCTGAGAGAGAGGAAGACCCTCTTTAGAGCAACAGAACCCAAAACACAGCTTCAAATGTAAATTTCCCAATCCCAGACAGAAAGTCCCTCCTCCAGCCAGGTCAGTCTCTTCTCTCATCAGGAAACACAAAGTATACGATCCTGATTTTCTCCTCCCAACACACTTTTATTTCTCTTTTGCCATCTATGCAGCCCTCACACTAAGTCCAGCTTCCCATAAAGCCTTCCCTGATCAGCTTCGTGTTTAGTGTTCTCTTTCTCCTCACTGTCTGCACCATTTATCTCAGGCTGTGTCTAGTGGCCTGGCCTGTCTGGTCCATCCTTGAGGACAAGGCCTCCACCCAGAATACCCTTCTCCTCATTACTGCCTGTTACATGTTAGGTAATGTTAATGCTGAGTTCTTAAGTATTTAAGAATGAGTACATGAACTACTTAATGTTCCATCAACAGGGACTTTTCTGTTTTGTTGCCCATTATATCCCCAGCCCTTAATCAGTACTACAGGGACTTAAATGTTTGTTGAATAAATTAGTAATGAGTGGTAAAAAGAAATATGGATGAATGAACTGGAGAACTGAAGGAGACACTCAAAGAGTGTCTTCTCTCCTGGGCTGATACGAATCCTTCCAACTGGAGGTCAGGAAGGTAGAATTTTTCAGTGATGCGGCCAGACTTGGGGTTTGAGGAGCAAACCACAGAGCAGTTTGCTCTGTCCAGCCTGGTCCCAACTCTTGCTCAATGCACATTAAAATCATGAGCTGGGAGGTCGTTCTTCCTTATGAGGTGATCACGTGACAACAGAGTTGAGTGACCCTGAAGGTCAGTGGGTCAGCTGCTATCTTAAATGGGATCGTCAGTCTGGAGGTTTGCTTATCACTTGTTTGCCTGTTTTCCCTATAGAATCAGAAATGGAACTCAGCTGCCTTTGCTGAATTTGATCCCAAAGTAAACCAAACAACACTATTTTAATACCCTTTAAGTGAACTGGTTTAAAAATAGATCTCTCAAATGCAGTGTGGGATTCTGGATTGGCTCCTGGGACAGAAAGAGGACATCAGCAGAAAAACTGGGGAAATCTATAGTTAATAGTAATTAGTGCCGTAGTTATGTGAGAGGTTAAAGTTGGGGAAACTAGGTGAAGCTATGGAGCTATCTGCGTTATCTCAGCAACTTTTCTATAAATCTGCATTATTCCAGAATGAAAAATTTTTATTATTAAAGTAAAAACACCCAGCTTACCCAAGGCTGTTAAGACAAATAGTGTCTGCCACTCCGCAGGGGTTCAGTTAAAGCCTATGGGCGTGGGGGAATGTCATCCACATGAACTGCTTTCCAAATAGGTGTTTTGACTGTATAACCAACACATTCAGAGTTTTACCAGATCTCCCATTCAAGTCCCCTCTACTTAACAGTCCAAAGAGTGGCTTAGGGAAAATAAATCTTTGTCCATTTGGTTGGAGAGGCTGAATATGTGAAACCCAAGTTACTTTGAATGACTTGAAAGATATTGATTCCCAGGCCTGCCTGGTGGTGCAAGGCGTTGTCTCAGTCCATGAAGCTATTGGCAGCCACTGCAGCATGAGTTTGATCCCCAGCCAGGGAGCTTCCCACATGGCACAGCAGACCTCTCCTGTCTCGCCCGCTTCTCCCCTCAGCAGTGTATTTCAATCAATCCTCCTGTTGTGTTCCCCACTCTGTCTCTGGTAAATCTTCTCATCCTCCCACACCTCTGGCCTACACCCCAGCTCTTGTATGCATAAATAATAAATAAATAAATAAATCTTAAAAAAAAAAAGATACTGATTCCCACATGGTAATGGGAGTTGTACCCACCACCATATGGTGATGCCATTTCCACAGCATTCTATAAAAAGTCTTTTTTTGCATCTATTATTTCATTTGATTTCACCTTCCTAGTCAATGTGTAAATAATTCCTTGCCCCATGGATCCTGGCAGGAAAGTTGTATTGCTTGCAAAGCAACTTCTGAAATCATGTTTAGAAGCAAAATGTAGAAATCAAGAGAGATTCCGGTCTTGGCTCTGCTGTATAAACCTGGGCAAATGATCTAATTTCTCTAAATGTCTGTTCCATCCCTGGGTATAAATGGGTATTAATATAGCATGTGCTTGATAGGGTTGTAAGAGGATTAAAGTGAATGATTTGTGTAAAGCATTGAGCACAGCACCTGGCATGTTCTAAGTGCTTGATAAATGGCTATTAGCTATTAGCACGACGCTGAGATGTGAATCTGAGCAGACTACCTTTTTACAGAAATGCTGCCCTATTAGGCAGACAACTCTGGGTATCATTTTTGATGAAGACAATTTGATTCTAAAGTACACCCAGCAGCCAGGACTGAACTGCAGGTTACATCGAAGGCCACACACACACACACACACACACACACACACACACACACATATCCCTACAACAGGAAAAAAAAAAAACATGAAGGTTCTTTTTCATCTTACTCATATCTTTAAAGAACTTTAGAGCGACTTCCAGCTCTAGTGAACTGAACTGAAAAGGAATGTCTCCAGCTTCAAGAACAACAAAATACTGGATGTAAAATAAAACCAAGTTGTGAGATACGGTTGGACTCACAACCAAAAAAGGATGAAGCAAAGGGGAACTGAAAGCCAGTGGCTTGAGAGAGAAAGCTGAGGCCCCAGAGACTCTTATCAGACCAGAAGGTGACAGGGACAGGGGCTATGGTCCAGGACTGTGTGACAGGGAGTTGAGCTGAGACCATGCTTAAAGCCAAGGCCCTCTGACAGCTGTTGGGCCAGTGAAACAAGACAATGGCCCATCTCTGCCCAGAAACACACAAAGTCTCATATGTCTCTTACACATGCAAAGACCCAAACCTGCCTTATGTGTGGTTTAGAGCTCGAATTGACATCACCCACGGAGTCATTAACATAAAAATTGGTCTTGAGTTGGTGATAAGCCTGGGGCACCTGGCCAGGGCCAAGGCAAACCAGTTCAGACAGGTCCTTCCACCACCCAGGCCACATGGAATTCCCACGGAAAACCTAAATCTTTGTGTAGACAAACTCACAAGTAGATATTAAAAATTATAATCAGGTAGGCTGCTGTCTAGTCATTTTTGCTTTAATACATTTAATAAGTTTTCAAGGACACTGTTGGTTAAGTTTGAAAAATACAACTATCTGTTTTGTTATTTCAAGGTAGTTTCCTTTTCATTATTTATCCATTCACTCAACATCCGTTGATCAAAGACTACTCATTTGCTGATCACAGCCAGGAACACAGCCATGGCGTCTTTCTTCCCTGTAAGTGGGATGTTTTCCCATCCCCAAGGTACAGATGGGAAAAGCAAGGGTGAGGCAGGTCACTGGCTGGTCAAGGACCCACAGATGGGACTCCTCCTAGTTCTCCTCCTTCCTGGAACTTATGTTCTCCACCAACTCTGGGGTGTCTTGCTCCTCCACCGGTGACCAAAGAAGGAGTTAGCAGAACTAAGATTCTCATAGTGGTCATCTTGTCTGCCCAGCCCCGGTCAGGGCGATCCCATTGAACCACCTGCCAGTGACAATAACTTCAGTCGCCCTTGACTCCAGGGCTCCAAAAATCCTTTGGCCACTGGGGGGCAGGAGCTGCCCTACATAGCATCAGAACACTTGGGGGCAGCTGGCAGGGGGCAGAACAAAATGCCAGTATTGTCCTCTGTTCCCAGGGAGGTGTCGGCTGTGTCTGTGTTTATGGGACAGAGACCCCACCGCTCCCCTAGCCTTTGCATGTGCTTTGTGAGACCCTGTGGAAGCTTCTTTCCTATCCAGAAGGGAGCTGCCTTCCTCTTGGGGAACAGGAAAATGCAAGTGTCTCTCTTCAGGGCTGTCCCACCACAAGCCTGTCAGCCTGGAACACTCAGAGCCCACAGGTTCTCTCCCTCCCCTCGTTCCCATTGGGAGGGTTGTCTCACTTGAAACCACCCTCAAATCATTCACCATGCCCTCTCCTGCTTTTTTTTTTCTCCCTCGAGCACATATGCTGATATCTTCCTATATTTTTAATTACTTATGGTCTGATTTTACCAAAAGAATGTTGGCTCCATTAGGGCAGACACCCATTTTGTTCACTACTAGGTCTCTAGGACCTAGAATGAGGGAGTGAATGAATGGCTTATTTTATCACCATAATTCAGTCAGAATCTGGCCCTCAATTTCTTTGCATATTGAGGGGATTTGGTTCAAATGACAGCTTGCAAACTTAAAAAAAATGTCATTGGAACATTTTCTTTAAATGAAATTTTAGAAAGAAGACCCATGTATAAGACAGATACTAGCAGGGCTGTACTTGTTGGAGGCAGGGGAAAGCCCCAAGGCTTCGGCGTCTATACTTTTCCTGCCTCCTGTAGCACCCTGGGATTTCTTGGAACACAGTTTTCAAACCACTCACCTAAGTGAAGTTCACTTCCAAACCGGTCACTTCTTCCAAGATCTAACTATAATACAGCCACCGGTAAAATGGGGGAGTTGGATTTGCTGACTTTCCATCTATAACAGTCTGGTATTTTAAGTCATATCTAAGAGGCAAAAAATTACCTAAGAACCAGTAAGCCCCAAAACAGAAATTTCAAAGACACCTCCATTGCCATGCCCTTCGACAGCTAGAAGTTACTAAGAATTTACTAAGCAGCTCTTATTTGACAAGCAATTTGTGGGAGCCAGGGGATCCATAAAGTCTCGATTGTTCATCCAATCTCACTGATGAAAGGAGACACAACATCTGGAGCAATTAAGACAGTGCACCACCAAGTGCCAGACATGGGGGCGGGTAGGTGGTTACAGAGTCTGTGGACAAAATAGAGATCAGGCCAGGAGATCAAGTGGGGTAAGATGAAAGGGTGATTTGGAAGAGGTGATATCTCTGAGAAGGAAAATAGGTTAGTCTAGGTGGGGAACACAGAGGGAGCTGAAGGCTACTGCCCAGCTCCACGACCCCCCGCAGCAGGACTGAGGCACTCATGCCTC
Organism: Scalopus aquaticus; assembly: GCA_004024925.1. Classification (NCBI taxonomy): domain Eukaryota; kingdom Metazoa; phylum Chordata; class Mammalia; order Eulipotyphla; family Talpidae; genus Scalopus; species Scalopus aquaticus. The sequence goes on along the minus strand of PVIJ01007207.1, from coordinate 1,204 downwards.
CAGCTTACCAAGAGAGCACATTCCCCTTGAAGGCTCAGAGCTCAGCCCCTCTCCAGCCAACAGCTTGGACTTGAATTTATGGTTATGCAGTGGTGGTCTTGATCGCAGACAAGAGCAGTTTCTCCATCATCATCATCATCATCATCATCGTATCACCACTTATGGCTATTGGGTCAGAATCATGATAGTGTCCCCAATATCCTCCTCTCCTCCTTTGTATTAACTGAACTTCCAGCGTTCAGCTGAACACCTGGGCTTCCAGCGTACAGCCGACATTCCCCAGCCCTCCTTCCCATCAGGTGTGGCCATGTGACTAAGTCCTGATCCATGGGAGGTAAGGTGACACGATGTGTGTCACTTCCCAGGCCTATTTTTAAAAGGAAAGGGTGTGCCTCCCCTTTTCTCTCTCTGACCAGCTGGAATGCAGATGTGGCAGGCAGCTGGGTCCTGACTCCAGTGCCCCTCCACCTTCGGGGGCAGGGGGAGCACTGGTGCGCAAAGGCCACATGGAGGACAGTGCTCTTCTGTCGGTGGAAGCTGTGCTGTCCTGCCCAGTGCAACTACTACAACCCTTTAGTTTGCAAAGCTCCTTCATGGGTTCCCTGGTGATACCCAGGGCGGCTGTGGGGAGCGGGAAGTAGACATCAGTTTCTTCCAAAGCACAGTTGCTGAGCAGAGGCCCAGTGGGGTGACTTGTCTGAGGTCACTCACTGTTGAGTGGTGTCCCAGGACCAGAGGGGAGGGAGAGCTGGAGAGAGTTTGGGCTTTGGGGTGAGACCAGTTTTGGTTTGAATCCCACCTCCCTATTAAACCACATGTGAAAGACTATGTGAAAAGATTGTACCTACAAGGTAGGTTCTAATCTTGACTGTAGGATACTTTTTTCTCAGAATTCGGAAAGTCTGCTTCCTCCTCAAGTGCGCTTTCCTAAGGGCATGCTGGTTTTTAAGGCAAGTGTTGTCCCAGAGCTGCCTGTGGGACTTGTTACATTATCCTCTCCATTCTGAACTCTTCTACACTGCTGGTGGGAATGTGAACTGGTCCAACCACTATGGAAAGCTGTATGGCGATTCCTCAAATTGCTAAACATGGAGCTCCCATACGACCCAGCAATACCACTTTTGGGAATTTACCCAAAGGACACAAAAACACTAATCCGAAAGGATACATGCACCCGTATGTTCATTGCGGCACTATTCACAAT
>PVIJ01007206.1:0-84662 GCA_004024925.1 Scalopus aquaticus | reverse complement strand
GTGGTGGGGGTGGGGTGGGGGGGCGGCTGCCCCTGGGCGTGACCCCCTCGTGCCACCTCTGCTCTTTGCCCCTCCCGGCCGGCAGGCAGGAGAGGAGCCTGATTGAAACGAGGTGTGAGCTGGGTCACCGGCGCAGACCACCGCGCAGCCGCTGGACACGCTGTGGGACACGGAGACCATGGAGCAGAGGCGGGCGCGGCCGTGGGACCCGAGGTGCCCCCAGCGGTGGGGACCCCTCTGCGTCCCAGCGGGCAGCTGTTCTTTCACTCAGGGCGGAACAAAGCCAGGAGTCTCCAGACCGCCTCCCCCCACTCCGCCGTGGACTGGGGGGTCCCTGCAGGGCCTGAGCTGCGGACGTCCGTCCACCTGTTCTCCAGCCAGCCAGCTTTGCTGGACTCGTCAGTCTGACCCCAGACTCTCCAGCATCACCCAGCCCGGGCCTCCCACCCCCTCCCCGAGAAATTGCGCAGCCCTACCCCGTCAGAAAGCCTAATTTTAAATTAATATGTATGCATTTTCTTTCATCTTTTAAATATGCAAAAATAAGCTGTTTCTCAGTGATGAGGCACTAAAGTGGTTTGAAATGCCACTTATTTGAATTTCATAAGTCAATCTCTCCCTGCCTTTTTCTCCCGCAGCTGTCACTCAGGAGCTGCAAGCAGACAGTTGGAACAGAGTGTCCCCCCAGCTCGGAGCCCCAAGGAGCTGGCGCCCCCGCCGCGGTCAGCCGCGGCCGCCTGCTCCCGCCGGTCTGCCTTGCGTGGGCCCCTCCCCGGGACAGTCCGGCGCTGTCCCCTTATTCTCGGCGTCCACCCCTATTCCCACCCTGCTCCAAAGGCCCCACGCCGCAGAGCGGGTGCCAGGCGGGCGGCCAGCCCCACGCCCGCCCAACCACGGCCACGCCGCTGCCCAGCCCCACGCCCGCCCAACCACGGTCACGCCGCTGCCCCGGGCTCGGCAGAGACCCTGCTCGGTGGACAGCGTGCCGGGGCCTTCGCTCCTGCAGAGACGCTCTGTGGGGCGAGTGTGCTCCCCGGCAGGCTGGGAGCGGGGCTGGACCCTGGAAAAACAAGTCAAAGTCCAAGGAGTGCGAGAGACCTAGGCGGCCCCTCTGGAAGTGCAGCGGCCCTTACCCGGCTCCATGTGTTGGGGTCAGATTCAGGGAACGGGGGCAAGTGCGTGGGGGACAGTGGGGTGGGGGTGCGGACGGGGGTGCATCGCAGTCTGGCATAAGCTGGGGGAGTCAATAGGGGCTGTTGCCTGGGGCCCCCTTGCTGCCGCTGATCTGACACAGCAACTTCCCAGAGAAATCAGGCGCCACTCAGAGAGTGGGGGAGAGATTTAATTGCCACACCTGTGGCCCAGTGGGAGAGCTCCCCAGAGTCTGCACCCTGAGTCACAGGGATGGTGAGGTTTGTCCAGTTTGCTGTCACCCCGCCTATCGCAGATGTTACTGTTTGGGAAGGGCTCAAGCTGGCCACGGCTACCACTGCGGACAGGCAGCCCAGCACGGGCACTGGGCCAGCAGCTCTCCGCCCCAGCAAGCGGCAGAATCCAAGCGGCACACGGAGCAACCTCCTACTTCAGGCCCAAGGGTCCCCTGTCTGGTGGCTGTGCACACTCAGCTCCCTGTCCAGGAGGTCCAGCTGAGCCGCCGGTCCTGTGAGACGCCCCGCCTGAGTCGGCGTGTTGGCTTGACCAGCAGAAACTCTGGCCGCCAGGACAGTGTCCCGAGCACGAGGGGCGCTGGGGCCCCACCGTGCGGCGTCTGTGGGCTCGTGTGTCCAGTCTGAGCCACTGGCCGAGGGCCACCCACACGCGTGGTCAGTGGACTGCAGAAGTGGCCGTGGCCACGCTGCGGATTCAGCGATGCTGTAGACGAGGCGCAGCCTGGCCCCAGGGGCCTGCCCGCCGGCCCACCCGGCCCACTGCCCTCCGAGGACAGAGCTGCTGCGAGCCTGAGCCGGTCCCTGGGAGGAGCCTCCGCGCCCCCCGGCCTCCGGGAGCGGCAAGCAGCTCCTTGCGGTTTTAACAGACGCAGCATCGCCGCTCTGAGTCAGTGACGCCCCCAGCCTGGCGGTGAGGGACGAACCGCTGAGCGTAAATGGGAGAAGCCTCGTAAATGCGCCCAGGCAGGCACCGCGGCTGCTCACCGCGGCACCGGGCTCCGGGGCTCCGCCCCCGACGGAAGGTGAAGGGCTGGGGTCTTCTCTTCAGGAGGAAAACACTGCCCCCCACTCCAGCTAAAGACACAACACCGCCCCCTTCCCGGGCCCTGAACGGCTCTGCCTCCCCGTGAAGGCTCAGAGCCAGCATGCGGCCCCGAGCAGCGGGCAAACGGTAGGCGGCGCCTCCGGAGCCTCTGGAGACAGACTCTGTGGGAGGCCCTGACCTGCTGGGCAGTGCTGCTGCCGCCCCCAGGACGGAGCCTCCTGAGGCCTCGACCCCGCCCCCACAGCCTGCGCCCCTCCCGCCTCCCTCCCCTCCCCGGGGGCGTCCCCGAGCCCTCCTCGGGAAGCCATCTTGCCTGACAGCCTCGGCCTCTCCGGAGCGATGGCCTCAACGCCAGGCCGGGCTGACCTCTGCGGAGCCCCCATCTGCTCCCCAGCCCGCAGGCAGCCCTGCGGGCGCGGTGGGCACAGCTGACCGCTCGAGGTGAGGGAGCCCCGCAGAGTCTCAGGAGCCGGTGTCCTCGACGGCTCTGAGCAGCGCCGCGGGTGTCCCTCTCGGCTAGCTGACGCGTGGGCGCTGACCCTCCGGCTCACGACAGGGGACGTCCCCAGACGGCGCCTGCATCTCTGAGAGACTGGAGTACCCAGGCGCCCGCCGCACAGTGGAGAGTTCCTGCCCGCCCCACCCCCAATGGAGCAGTCTCCAGTCCAGGGGCTGCGCCTGTGTGGCGGGGTGGGCTTCAGACTCGGAGTCCTGGCAACACCCGAAAGAAGGAGCCGCTGCTCCTTCCCCTCGCTCTGCAGACGCGCGCACGGGACCGGGACCGGGACCGGGCTGCCGTGCGCCTCCGCGGCCGCGTGACCGGCTGCGGCGCCCAGCCCATGGACACCCTGGCGGGTCCTGACGCGCAGCACGAGCCGCTCTGGGGGCGCACGTCGGCGGACCCTAGGGTGAGCCCGGCGCCTCTCACGGGCCCCAGCGAAGCGCAGTCTGGAGGGCCCTCCTGGCGGCCCCTGCTGGACGGCACCGCGGCGCCGGCCGTGCTCTCCCAGGTGCCCACCCTCAGGACGCGGCTCCCGTGGCCGGGGCGGGCTTCCCAGCCAGGGCGGGCGGGAATCCGGGTTCTGCAGCTTCAGAAAGAAAAACAGTTCCCGAGCAGCCACGGGCTCCCTGCGGTGTCCTCCGGCCTCTTGTGTCCACCGTCTGAAAGGTCCACTGATTCAACCTTCAAATCAGCAAGGCCGTCAAATTTTCTCAGAAAAAACGCGCTATCTTGACAGTTTTCTCAGCGGTGAAAGAATTTTTGAAAAGATTCTGAACTAAGTGGCCTTTCAGCTGGTGAGATCTGTCCTCGTCCACGTGATCGATTTGCGCATCTTTGGTGGTGCTGGTACTGATTGGCTGGGCCTGGGGGGCCCCCACCCCGCCCCACCCGGCCTGACTGCGGGAGGCGGGGGCAGCCGTGGCAGCAGCCCGGTGACCGCTGCCCGCGCGGGCCAGCGTCCACCCCGCGCCGCTGGTGGCTTCGACATTCCCGGGGCATTCGCCAGCCTGAGGCAGCCCCGGGCCCGGCGATTTCCGTGTTGCTTTGCAGGGCAGGGCATGAATGGGCCTCACACCAGCGCTCCGTTTAATCAGACGATCGATTATTAACGAGACGATCAAACCAAGCCTGGGCCTGGTTTCCGCGCCAGGCGCTCTGGGAGCACGAGAGGGAGGACTGGCCGCGCCTCTCGATCAGGCCAGAGACCCGCCCCCAAGCGGCCAGGGGTGGCGCCTGACTGGGCGCGGGGGGCGGGGGGTGGGGGCGGGGGCGTCCGGGGTCCTGGGGGCAACCTGGGTCGTGGGGAGGGGCGCGGGGGTCATGGGGCGGGGCGCCAGGGCCCTGGGGGTACCGCGAGCTGCAGGGGCACCCAGAGGCAGGGGGTGGCACCTGGAGGCATTGAGGGGTCTCGGCACCAGGTGGCAGCAACAGGGGTGCCGAGAGGAGCGGGCGCAGGGAGGAGGGGGCCCCGAGAAAGCCCTGATGGGGCACCAGCCATGGGCAGCTTTGCCACAGGTCAGGGAACCAGGCCCGCGGACAGGGGGAGCCAACCAGGCGCCAAGAGCTCAGCCCGCCCGCGCGGTCAGCAGCGGGCGCCCCCGTCCTGTCTCCACTTGCCGGAGCCTTCCCGGGGCGCGCGTGGGCACTCTCCGCCGGCTGCCCCGCCCGCCCGGGGTTCTCCCGCGGAGGGCCTGGCGCACCCAGCACCGGCTCCAGCCTCGCGGTTACCGAGATGCACAGGTCGCAGGCTGGACCAGCCTGCCCCCGCACGTTGTCACGACCGAGGCGGGAGAGCCCACAGCCCTGCGCCCAGGCGGGCTTGACGGGGGCTGCCCCACTCCCGCGCTGTCCTGTCCAGCTCAGGTCCAGGCACCCGCGCTGTGGTCAGTACCCGGGGCGCAAAGCGCTGACCCCTGGCCTGGCTGGGCTCCCTCCCCACCTCCCGGGAGGTGGCCCCACACTGAGAGAGGACCCTGGGTTTGGGGGTGTCTGGCGCTCCAGTGAACAAGCTGTGGCGTCCTGGGGAGGGGTGAGCAGCGTCCACAGCCTGCGGGCCTCTGAGATAGGAGTGACCGCCAGTGACCACTTCCTGCCGGAACCCCCACCCTGCCGTTCCCCCACCCACTCTTCAGTGGGGAGCCCAGTCAGCTCCTGCTTCAGGGAAGGGAGCAGGCCCCTTCCCCGGGGGTGTCAGAGGCCCTTGGGCCACGGCTCCGAGCCAGACCCCTAGATTTTCAGAGGACCAGTAGAAAAGTAAAATGAGGCGGTGGAGAGCGCTGTCTCTGACAACAGCAAAAACCTGTGATGAACTGTGTCCTCACTGTTTGTTGTTATTTTTTCATATTGATACAGGGAAAATGGAGCTTTCAAAGTTGCCCAAGGCAGTGCCCCAATTGCTTACCAGTCACTATCTTGGTTCTGCACCCGCGCACACAACTGCAAGACTACTCAGCTTTGGAGAACTACACCATTGGGATTTATTTAACAAACAGGGAAAAGCAAAGAATTACTGCAGTCAACATACGGCCGTTTACCTTACTTAAAGCAATGTCCAGTCCTTTAATCCCAGGAAAGTAACAACGGTGGCGTCTTCCCACCACTGCTGAGGTGGAGCTGCTCTTCCAAACAATAGGCCATGATTCCAAAGTGGCATCTCCCTGCTTCTGCAGACACGCAACAGCCAGACTGTAGGCCGGTTCCCACTCACGTGGACGACACAGACACAACTGGAGATGCTCCCGGAACTGCCGTGGTGCCACAGCACAGCACCAGGCCAGCAACACTGCAAACAGCAGCGACAGCGGCCAGACGGCCCCCAGACTGCACTCACGCATTTTAGGAGGCGCCCGCTCCGGGCCTCTGCCTTCCTCCTTCGGCTGCAGTAAAGACAAAACTGGGCGCAGTTTCCGTCGCTCGGCTCCTTGCAAAGCCTCCAAAGTCGCTGGTCTCAAAGTCACTAAAGATTCCAAAAACGCTCAGTCCGAAACTCTGTATCCCTGCGGCTCAAAAACTTCTGGCGTCTGATTTCCAAGCTCTCAATCTTGGCGGCTCCATTTCCTGCCGCTGGTTCCTCTATCCCTACATCATGACGACTGCCTTCCCCTTCTCCTTCGGTCCCTTTTACTTCTCATCAGACTCTCCACCCCAAACTGCAGACTGAGCATTTTCCCTGGGGCTGTTCATTCTCACCAGCAAACCCCTCCAGGGGGCACCACCTTCACCGCACTGGACTCAGCCCGGTTACAATATCACTGGCAGTTGCAAATCAACTATATCGATAAACCAAGATGAATTTAAAATATACGAACATAAATTTAGTCCCTTTTTAAAAAATAATGTTCAGTAGGGATAATGAAGATTAAAACAGTAGCAAGATGTGAGGATTTTGAATGTTTTATTTCCTAAAATAATGCTTAGACATAGCAAGCGTTTAACAATCTTGTCTCGGATTAAACTGAAATGTTGAATTTATAACTGCTTTGCCATTTCGGCTAAATTATGCACATATTAAATAAGAATATTTATGAATATAATCAAAAGTGAATACCCACAAATTATTTCTCAAATTATTTTTAATACTTACTGCACTATTGTGAGCAAATGAATTAAATGTTCGTCTTATAATTCAATCAGAATAGCAAGAAAACTATGTCAGAATACAAAGTCACTGAAGCCAAGGAAGTGTTTTTCCTACTGAGACAATACCCACTTAGCATGTTAATACAAAAGTGGAAACCTGGTTTATGTTGTGAATTTGTGATTTTTGGTTTAGTAAAATAGGGAGATTTGATCGGTTTAAACACTTTAATTAAAACTACCTGAGCCAATGTGTTGGGAAATTAACATTCTGTACTGACGTGATTACAGGGGGAGGGGACGCTCGGCTCCATCCTCCTCCTCCCCACCACCCGCCGCCCACCTAAACGACGATAAATCGTGTGACTGATGTCAGGGACAACCTTAGCTCCCTCGTACTCGAGGCAGATGCTAGTTAATTGATTTTTGGTTGTTTAAATGACAAAGTTGCTGGAAAAACCGAGATGCCTGCTCAGAACAGTCTCGTCCCCCTTCCCCCAGCCCTGTGCTCGGTGCTGCCCAGCTGGGCCTCTGGGCTCCCCGCGCAGAAATGCTGGGGCCAGACGGAGACTGCAGGGAGTGAGGACTGTGCTATGCTCCAGGTAAAATACCACGACTGGGAAGATGGGTAAAAGCCGTTAGTTTGCTCGGAATGCTCAGATTTTATACATACAAGAACGGAGGTGCAGGCCAGAGGCGGGGGAGTCAGAGGATCCACCAGAGACAGAGTGGGGAGCAGAACAGGCGGATCCATTAATATACACTGCTGAGGGGGCAGCGGGGAGACAGGAGAGGTCTGCTGCGCCCTGTGGGAAGCTCCCTGGCCGGGGATCGAACTCGTGCTGCATGGGCTGTGGACAGCTTCACAGGCTGAGACTCAACCGCTGTGCCCCAAGGAGGCCCCAAGGGAATGCTCAGATTTTAAACTGACAACAGGCTGGAGCACAACGTGGTGCGTGCAGGGGTGGCACGGGGGCAGGTGTGCAGAGGGTGGGGGGAGCAGGTGTGCATGGGGATTGGGTTTGCGCAGGGGTCAGGTGTGCATGGGGTCAGGTGTGCACTGGGGGCGGGGGAGCAGGTGTGCACAGGGGTCAGGTGTGCATGGGGGAGAGGGGGAGCAGGTGTGCACGGGGGGCAGGTGTGCATGGGAGGGGGCAGGTGTGCACCAGGCAAATGTGCCTTGCGGCTGCCGCTACCAAAGATGTCCGCGTGGAGGAGCTTTTCCTGCTGACTCCAAACGCCGCCGGATGGAAGCAGGAGCGGGGTGTGAAATCAGCTAAAAAGCTGCAACGCACAGTTAACCCGGAGCGGCTGTCGGGACCCACCCGGGCGGGACCAACGCTCCGCCCCCTCGCCCTGCCCCGCACCCCAGCCCTGCCCAGAGCCCCGGGCGCCCGGGAGCGGAAGGGCAGCTGCCCATGCGGAGCTGGTGGAGCTCAGCGCCGGAGAGCCCCTCCCCACAGGCCGAGGCTGCTTTTGAAACCTTTTGAAAAGCAAACGGACTAGGCGAATTTTTCTATTTCCTGGTATCCTGCCGCTTTTCCAAAGTAAGGTCTTGATCATTTTGCAGGCAGGTAACAGCGGGGACCTGTGATTTGGGGACCGATTTCTGTGTGAGGGTCTCCTCGGCGCCTTCCCCACCCACCTGTTTCTCTGGTCTCTGCGAGTCTCTGGTCTCTGCAGACTTTGTCTTTGAGGAGCGCTGAGCCCGCAGAGCCGTTTCCCAGACGCGCTCTGGTCCCTGCTCCTGATCTGATTCGGCCGGGTCTGAGGGCGTCTGGTGCCGCCTCTGCCCGTGTGCGGCGGGTTGCTCGGGCCCGGCCTCGCCGGCGGTTTCCACGCGACTGAGGTTGCAGCGCGGCCGCTGTCTCCTGAGCCCCGCGCGGCGTCTCAGCCTCGGAGGGGCCGCGGGGCAGCGTCGCCAGAGCCGGGGAAGGGGACCGGCCTCGGGGGCCTCGCCGGTTGGTCGCTGTGCCGGAATCTTCTCGACTGATGAGGGACGGTCCACTGGGGGGGGGCAGCTGCGAGCCCCCCCGCCTTCCGGCTAACTGGGGCTCTGGCGAGTGGCCCCAGATATAATCAAGTTTATCAGACTTTGAGAGTGAGAACGATGCGCCTTCCAGTTCTCTTCTTCTCGGTACAGAAATGACTCGTTTACCTCATTCTTTAAAACAGGCACGTTTTAATTTACATTAAATGTGACTTTATTGTCTGTCCGGTAGTAAAATAAGTTATTGACTACCTCTTACAAGACTAAATCCATATGATTTCCAATGATTATAAAGATTTGAAAGAAATACAACCAGTTTCTGCACAGCTGAAAACTTTGTATTGGTGTGTAGTTTCCACTAATAACGTAACATAAAATCCCAAGAGGAGCAATAAGAAGGAGGCACAGAACTGCAAACCTCGTTAGCAATTAAGGCCAAGCCAACCTTTACTATATTTTTGCTTAACTGAATAATCAAAATTCCATAAAGCCTGTGAACGAAATAATAAAACATGTGAAACCCGATAATGAAAGTGAGTCTTGAATCGGGAGGAAACACAGCTGCGGAGGTTGAATTTAAACAAGACAGCACGAGGGGTGCCTGCCTTGCTGCGCACCCCACACCTGTGTGCGGGGGACCTGAGGACCCCTCCTTGTCCAGACGGTCACCTGCCGTCCCTGCTCAGCTGCAGAACGAGGGCGGGCCCGAGCCGGCCCAGTCCCTCCGCTCAAAGCCGCCAGCTGACTGCGGTCACTCTGCGGATAAGCAGAGAGCGAACCTGCCCAAGAAACAGACTCACGTGCAGGCGCTTCACGGTCGTCTGCAGGTACCAGAAACGAACGGCCTAATCGGTTTAAAATGTCGGTGGCCCCGCTCCGCGGCCCAGCGCTCGCAAGGACCTGGCACCGCCCAAGCCTCGCCTGGTGTGAGGTGGACACAGCGGGCTGCAGTCCAGCCACAGAGCGAGCCCCTGAGAGTCACTCAGCCACTGTGACCCACAGTGTCTCACCTGCAAAATAAGAACCAAAAATATCTTTCTCTCCGATTTCACTCATAGTGGACTTTAAAGAATCTAAGCGACTGAAGAAAGAAACTCTCAGAGCAGAGAACAGACGCTGGTGGGGCGCAGGGTGGGGTGTGGGGGTCGCGCCGGGCAGAGCAGAGCACAGCTGCTCCCAGCTGCTGGCTGAGCTGGGGCACCTGGTCTCCACCATGTCTGCCCCCTTCCTCTCTGCACTTCCGTCCCATAAAGCTTGGGAAAACCGCCTCAGCAGCACCCCAAAGCATCTGCGAGTCCTTGGTAAGGAATCATCCCGCCCCTAAGTGGCTGTCGGGCTGAAGGCCGCCGCGCGGTCGGGAGTGCAGGAGCAGCTTTGCCGCACGCACCCGCCCGCCCCCGAGAGGCCCACGCTCACGGCCCCGTCACTCCCCAGCCTCGGTTTCCAGAATAACCAGCTGTCCTGGAGTAAAGCCGACTCCGGTGCCGAGCAAGGCTGTGGTCAGACCGCAGACCGCCTCGGCACACGCTGACGCCATGCCAGTGCCTGGACGACACCCCAGGAAGGTGCAGCCCCCACAAAGAGCTGAAAATAAGCCAGGGCTGTGCGAGGCTTAACCGAGATGTAACAACGGGAGTTTTTTCAGTGTGGACTGGAGACCGGCTTGGAGGTGGCCCGAGCCGGTGCCAGCACACCCTCGACCAGGACCCCGCCCGTCTCCTCTGCTGACCCCTCCTCGTGCTGCCTGAACGGCCTCTCCTCTGACACAGAGCCAGCGCGGGGAGAAGAGTCGCCCCACCAACCTCAGCCTCTGCTGCCCCGTCGCTGCCCTGCCCAGCACGGGACGTAGCTGGTTCCTGAACCCTGGAGTCGGGGCCCCTCAGCGACTCAGAGAACCACCGCACCCCCAGAGCTGGTGGCTTCAGCGCGTGTCCCCATCTGGTGACCGGGCTGAGTCCAAAGTCTGGTAGGGGTGGTGGCCCCTGGAGGGGTTTGCTGTTGAGGATGAGTGGCCCAGGGAAAGTGCGAAGTTTACATTTGGGGCGGGGTTTCTGATGAGGGATAAAGGGACTGAAGGAGAAGGAAGATTCAGCCCCCGTGATGAAGAAGAAGAAGCAGTTGCCATGATGCGGAAATGAAAGAGGCAGCCGCCATGATGTAGGAAAAGAAGAAGCGTTTTTGGAATCTTCAGTGACTTTGGGGCCAGCGACTTTGGAGGCTTTGCAAGGAGCCGAGCGACGGAAACTGCGCCCAGTTTTGTCTTTACTGCAGCCGAAGGGGGAAGGCAGAGGCCCGGAGCGGGCGCCTCCTAAAATGCGTGAGTGCAGTCTGGGGGCCGTCTGGCCGCTGTCGCTGCTGTTTGCAGTGTTGCTGGCCTGGTGCTGTGCTGTGGCACCACGGCAGTTCCGGGAGCGTCTCCAGTTGTGTCTGTGTCGCCCTCGTGAGTGGGAACCGGCCTACAGTCTGGCTGTTGCGTGTCTGCAGAAGCAGGGAGACGCCACTTTGGAAACGTGGCCTGTTGTTTGGAAGAGCAGCTCCACCTCAGCAGTGGCGGGAAGACGCCACCTCCTTTTCTTTTCTGGGATTAAAGGACTGGACATTGCTTTAAGTAAGGTAAACGGCCGTATGTTGACTTCAGTAATTCTTTGCTTTTTCCTGTTTGTCAAACAAATCCCACTGTTATTGTCCCCTAAGCCTGAGTAGTCTTGCAAATGTGCGTGTGGGTGCAGAACCAAGATAGTGACGGGTAAGCAGTTGGGGCAGTGCCTTTGGCTAATTTTAAAGCCCCATTTGGCTAATTTTAAAGCCCCAGTTCCTCAGCGACTCTGCCCTTGCTGACCCCAGACTGCTCTGCTGCTGCCTCTGGCCCCGCACTGGAAATCCCCTGGTTTCTCCCCTTGGCTGGCGTTGACGTCTGCAGGCCCAGACAGGAGTTCCGCAGGTCTGCGTGTGTGGGGTCGTGTGCTGTCAGTGTGTGTGTGTGTGCGCTCTGAGTGTGCTGCTCTCCTCAGCGCCTATGCATGCCCCTTGATTGTGACCCCCACAGCCCTGGCAAGGGCCTTGCTACCTCATCTTTTGATTATCTATTATATTGCAAATTTTATGGAGGCTCGGTAAATATTTGAATAAATGATGTTTTGTATTCTCTAAGCACTCTCTGCACTCTCTTATCACAGGAATCCCAATTTCTAAACACACTGGTAGAAAACACGATGACTGAATATTTTAATACGGCTCTCTGTAGATGAAATCGGCATAACTGAGTTTGGAATTCAATGTCCCACTTACATATTTTGAACCTCATTAATCCAGACCAGGAATGAGGAGTGTGGTTTTTTCTACTTGTGAATTTGAGCATGAATACAAGGTCCAAATGTGTTTTTCAAAATAATGAAAAGGGTTCATGGTATGCATTGTTGGTTTTTTAAAACACAATAACACTTCATTCTTTACATACAAATGTGCTCTCTCACAATTTCTAAAAGTGTTGAGGGGAGAAAGGACGTCTGCAACAAACTCCACAGATAGGTTTATGGACCCCACCTCAGATCAAAGAGACCCAAGACACTAAGGGCTATAATTCCTTAATGCCATCATCACCATCATGGAAGAGAGGATTACTGGGAACTGAGGGGTGGAGTTAAGCAGACAGGTCTGGTCTATAACCAGACTTGTGGACCTTGGGCCCCTCTTGGCCTCTCGCCGGGCTACAGCATGCCTTTGGGGGTTTCCAGCTTTTCGGATCTGGTAGGACGTATTTGCAGATATCTCTTCTCTCTTCTCTTTTTTGTCCCTGAGTTATTCATTTTTTATTTCCCTTCTTTTTGTAAATAAACCTTTCATTAACCTTCTTGTGGGTGCCTACAATTGATCTTATTATAAGTCCTTTTTAAGCGCATGGGTGAGAACCCACAGTCAGGCACCCCATTGTACATCGGGGTTGCCCTGTAACAAAAGGACCTTTCCTAATGGCTGTGGCTTTCTGATGTGATTAAGCACTCGGGGTAAGGCCAGCAGCATGCCTCAGTGGGGACAGAGATGTTTGCAAAGTGACCAAGTGATAATTACTTGATTCTAATTCTTAGAGATGGTTGAAAATTTTTCTACAAATTACATTTTAAACTTAAAAAAAATACAGCAACTTTAGAGAGATACAAGCCACATACCACATATTCTTCATTTAAAACATACAATTCACTGTTTTTAGCATATTCATAGAGCTGTGCAACCTCTAATTTTAAACATTTTAAAGAAATGCTTTAAACCCCCTGAGAATCTTTATGCTCGTCACCCATTTCTTCTCCAGCCTTGCAAAACCACCCACATATTTTACCTCCTGTCTTAACAGTTTTGCCAATTTTAGATATCACACGTGAATTGAAAAATACAACTTGCTTTTGTAACTGCCTTTTCTCCTCCTCCTCTTGTTACAGGGCAGGGAGAGGGACACCCCGAACCTGCCCAATATAAATAGATTCTGTCATCCACTGCATCAACACAAAACATATAGGACCTTAAGTGGCAACAAACTTTAATCCAATCAATGTACAAGACAAAAGAGACAACACAGTTTCCAAATTAAGTCCCCAAAGTTACCCAACACCTGTGGGTAAAAGTCCACCCAAATGGGATTGGCCCAAAGCAAGGCCCAAACACCTGCCACAAGTATAAAGCAGCTTTCAGCAGGGACCCATACAAAAGGATTAGAAACAGCCAGACAATTCTGGGAGGAACAGAGCAAAATCAAAACCAAGATCAGCATTGCCATAGTCAACCTCCTCATGGGTCTCTCACCCACATCTGTTTCAATCAGTCCGGGCCAGTGTAGCTTCTTCATATGCCTCTCTGCTCCTTGTGTCTCTTCGGGCGTCCATCCTACTTCCTTCTTTCTTCTATCTCCTCTGTTCTGTGTGTCCTCTGTCTTCTTCCCCAGCTTTTTATCTCCTGCTCAGCTCCACCCTCCCTTGGGTGGGGCAGGGAACCTGGAACACACCCTTTTCCTGGAGACTACCCTATTATACTCTTTTCGGTGTTCATTTACATTGGCACCTCATTCCTTTTCACTGCAGACTAATATTCTTCTGCATGGACATACCACTCTGCCCAGCAATCAATTGGTGGAAATGGAAATTGTCTTTACCCTTGGCTGTTGTGAGTAATGCCTTCATAAACATTCACACCCTTATTTTTGGACATATGTTTTAAATTTAATGGTTATATACTGGCTTTCAAGACAAGATTTCTAAATTTTACTGGCATCTAAAAGCTCAGAGCATGTACTAACTTCAGCATTGACCCTGGTGTGGAATGCTAGAAGATTCTCCACAAACAGGCATCAAACAAAAAATACCTGCATTCTCAAAGCACATGGGTTTCATTCTCATTTTTCTCCATGCAAATTTAATTGTTAGTAAGTTTATCTTGACCAAAGCCAACTAGTTAGTCCACCTCTGGAATGTTTAAAGTATTATGGGGACAATTAAGAATTAAACTCCTTAGGAAAGAGTGTTCTCGAAGAGTTTTAGTACTTTTTTTTTTTTTAAAGATTTTTTTTTATTTATTTATACATACAAGCTGGGGTACAGGCCAGAGGCGTGGGACGGCGAGAGGGTTCACCAGAGACAGAGTGGGGAGCAGAACAGGTAGATCAGAAATACACTGCTGAGGGGAGCAGCGGGCGAGGCAGGAGAGGTCTGCCGTGCCATGTGGGATTCTCCCCGGCCGGGCGTCGAACTTGCGTCGCCGCTGCCGACAGCTCCACAGCGCAGCGCCCAACCGCTGCGCCACCAGGGAGGCCCGAGTTTTAGTACTTAAGAATTTTTTTTTATTATGAAAATTTCCAAATGCCCACTTATCTGTATTATTACTATTCACAGAGAGAAAAAACCCTGGGTGATGCTGGCTCGAGCAGTGCTCCCCAGAGAGTCTCGGGCTATCCAGCTCCCACCACTGCTGCAAGACTGGCTTCCATCCAACAGATGATTCCTAACATACTTCTCTATAGTTGCTAATTGTTCCAGGCCCAGACAGTGCCACAGGGAACCAAACAAACACTGTATCTGCCCACAGGGTTCTCATCCTGACAAGGAGGAAAAGATAACACAAAACAGAACAAAGCTGATAACTGCCGTGGAGGGGGGAGTGTGGACAGGAGGGCCTTCCCCTTCCCCACATCTCTTTGCTTCCGGGAGACTGTCTTTCCACAAGACTCCATTCGGAAGTGTGATGTTTCAACTACTGCTCAGAGTGCCACTAGATCTATTTTGGTCATTTTCTTTCCTTAAAATTGTGCAGAACATATAAAATACTACAGTTTCTCTAATGCATGCAAACAGATTTTCTTTTCAAAACACTGGCCCCTATGACATAAGACCTGTCTGTTTAAATATTAGATATCCTGCTAAGAATGTTTAGGATATAATTATATAACATCTCTCTGGGGACATCTATTCAAGTCTGTCCTGCTTTAAATAACTATGATAATGCTCCCTAAAAGTATTGCACTCTTCAAAATTACATCTAAGTTATTTATAGTCACCAAATTGATTATAATGTACTAGAATGTACGTCTCAAAAACAAGAATCGGAAACACCCGATTTTTTCGGAAACACCGAAATTTTAAGTAAAGTGCAGAGGCCAGTCATATTGATACTGGGCAAATGGGGCTTTAAAATTGGCCAAAGGCCGTGCCCCAATTGCTTACCGGTCACTATCTTGGTTCTGCACCCACGTGCACAATTGCAAGAGTACTCAGGCTTAGGGTACAATAGCAATGGAATTTATTTAACACACAGGGAAAAACAAAGAACTACTAAAGTCAACATATGGCCATTTACCTTACTTAAAGCAATATCCAGTCCGTTAAGTCCCAGGAAAGTAACGAAGGTGGCGTCTTCCCGCCACTGCTGACCTGGAGCTGCTCTTCCAAACAACAGGCCACGTTTCCACAATGGCGTCTTCCTTCTTCTGCAGATGCACAACAGCCAGAGTGTAGGTTAGGTTCCTACTCACGAGGATGATACAGAACACAACTGGAGATGCTCCCGGAGCTGCCGTGGTGCCCCCAGCGTAGCACCAGGCCAACCACACTGCAAACAGCAGCGACAGCGGCCAGACGGCCCCCAGACTGCACTCACGCATTTTAGGAGGCGCCCGCTCAGGGCCTCTGTCTTCCTCCTTCGGCTGCAATAAAAACAAAACTGGGAGCAGTTTCCGTCGCTCGGCTACTTGCAAAGCCTCCAAAGTTGCTGGCCCCAAAGTCACTAAAGATTCAAAAACATTTCTTCTTTTCCTACATTATGATGACTGCTTCTTCTATTCTTTCAGCATGTGACTGCCTCTTTTATTCCTGCAACCTGGCGACTGAATCGCCTTCTTCTTCAGTCCCCTCTTATTTCTCATCAGAAACTCCGCCCCAAACGCAAATTTAGCAGTTTATCTGGGGTTATTCATTCTCAACAGCAAACCCCTCCCCCAGGGGGCACCACCTTTACTGGACGTTGGTCTCAGCCTGGTTGCAATGGCAGCTTTCGGGCCTTGCCTTGGGCCAATCCCATGTGGGTGGACTTTTGCCCATGAGGTGATGGGTGACTTTGGGTGCTTAGTTTAGGAACTATATTCTTTGTCTTTTCTGTATTATCACACTAATTGTATTAAAGTTTCTTTTCCACTTGAGGTCTTGTATGTTTTGTCCTGATGGGGGGAATGGTAGACCCTATTTCTAGCGGGCAGGTTTGGGGGTTCTGGGGGTGCCCCTCCCCCGCCCTGTAACAATGTGACTATAAACTCCGAAGCGTCCACTGCACTCCAGGAATCAAAGGGCACCATGTAACCCAACTTAAGCCAATAGTGACCTTTATTTATTTAAAATTAGCTATTGTTTCTTTCAAATTCATTTAAAAATAGATAAAAATCCTGGGCATTGCTTTAGATGGAATTTTCATTGCTTCTGCTGAAATCTTTCACTACTTAAATTTTTAGGTTGGAAATTGGTAAGTTATAGTAATAGTAATAAAGATAATGTTTATCTTTTAGATGTTATCTTGGTTTCCTCCATGCTGAAATCAGATCTATTATTTTTAAATATTCTGTGGCTGTCAGGAATGAATCATAGTCCCTGAAAAGAATCCCAAATTAAATCATTCTCACAATCACTTGTAGAAGTAGAATGTCTAAAATACGACTTTTCTCTTTCTAAAACCCATCTTGGGCTGAATCCTTTCATACTTTGCCATACCCATACTTAAAAGGGGAGACTTAAAATATTGCAAGAAACTTGAAGAGTAGACAGAAATCACTGTCATTTAAAGCAAATTCAGGCGAAATTCTCATCGCGTGCAGGTGAAAGGCGGTGTATCAGGTCTGCATACAAACATCATTATAACTGCAGAATAGTTTGCCGTCTGGTTCACACTGTGTCTGGGGTGAAAATTCATGAACGAAAATAATGGGGTGACTTCTGGACGTTCTGAGGACACCGATCTCCGGAGCCAGCCTGGGGCTGGTCATGAATCAGTCACTCTGCAAAGCAGAGTTATGACAATGAATGTAATGAAACTGACCATTAAAAGAGCAGTTTCTACTCACTGGGTGTTAACTCTGGCTCAAGGGCTTCCCTGAGCACTTGTGTGCAATTATCCCATGGTCTAAGGCACACAGCAGAATGCAGAGGCTGGCAGTAATTCAATTAATTCTCGTAAACTGAAACTGAGGTCAAGTTGCCCTTGACCCCTCCCTATGAAACAGATGTGCCTAATCCCCAGTCTTGTTTAGAAGACGCGGCCTGAGCCAGTGTGTCGGCAACGAGGGGTCTTTGGGAAGTGGGGCGGAGGCCTGTGGTGACCTGGGCACAGCTGGCACAGCACAGATCCAGGCGCTGAGCAGCCGGCTGCCTTCTGGGTCCGGCGCAGTGCCCGAGGCCTCACTCCCGAGTAGATGCTGAGGGGGGGCCTGTCAGCACCTGCCCGACCACATTCAGGAGTGAGGGTCCACCAGAGAAACCCCCAGGATGCGTGAACTCTTCACAGTAAACCAAGTCCGAGTTACCGAATCCGACTTAACCGAGTCCAGAACTTCCTCTGCCCTTCGTCCTGCCCCCACTTCTTAAAAAAAGGCAGTCGAACCAAATAAGGGATTGTAACCAGGCTGAGTCCAAAGTCCGGTGGGGGTCGTGCCCCCTGGAGGGGTTTGCTGTTGAGAATGAACAGCCCCAGGGAAAATGCTCAGTTTTCATTTGAGGCGGGTTTCTGATAAGGGATAAAGGGGACTGAAGGAGATTCAGTGCCCACGATGCAGGAATGGATGAGGCAGTTGCAATGCCGAAGGAACAGAAGCAGCAGTCACCATAATGTAGCAAAAGAAGAAACATTTTTGAATCTTCAGTGACTTTGGGACCAGCGACTTTGGAGGCTTTGCAAGGAGCCGAGCGACGGAAACTGCGCCCAGTTTTGTCTTTACTGCAGCCGAAGGAGGAAGGCAGAGGCCCTGAGCGGGCGCCTCCTAAAATGCGTGAGTGCAGTCTTGGGCCATCTGGCCGCTGTCGCTGCTGTTTGCAGTGTTGCTGGCCTGGTGCTGCGCTGTGACACCACGGCAGTTCCGGGAGCATCTCCAGTTGTGTCTGTGACGTCCTTGTGAGTGGGAACCGGCCTACAGTCTGGCTGTTGCGTGTCTGCAGAAGCAGGGAGACGCCACTTTGGAAACGTGGCCTGTTGTTTGGAAGAGCAGCTCCACCTCAGTGGTGGTGGGAAGATGCCACCTTTGTTACTTTCCTGGGATTAAAGGACTGGACATTGCTTTAAGTAAGGTAAACGGCCGTATGTTGACTTCAGTAATTCTTTGCTTTTTCCCTGTTTGTTAAATAAACCCCAATGTTGTTGTTCCCCAAACCTGAGTAGTCTTGCAAATGTGTGCGGGTGCAGAACCAAGATAGTGACCAGTAAGCAGTTGGGGCAGTGCCTTTGGCAATTTTAAAGCTCCTCATTTGCCCGCTATCAGGATCAGGGAAAAAAACAATAACTATAACTATATCTGTCTGTCTATCTATCTATCTACCTATCTATCACAACAAAGCAGAAGAAAAATAAACTGACAAATACAAACCAGAGACATTCTGCAGGGGAGGGGGAGGGAGAGGGACCAAAAACGAGGCGGGAAAGGCACAAGGGACTGTGGTGAAGGTACTCAGGTGAGCTGGTGCTGGGAATTCTAGGGAGATCACACCTGGGAAAAGAAAGAAAACATTGTACAAAAATGAACAATTATGTAAAATATATATAAAGTAAAAAAAATTTTTAAAAAAAAGCCAGCCCCGCCCCCCGCCACTGGGAGAGACTCAGCCTTTGCCTGCTGTCTCCCTGCGCTGATGCCTCAGTGGAACGCCTCTCCCGCCCTCCGGAGCAGCGCCTGGCTGCTGTGTATCGGGCAGGCCCCTCTGCCCACCTGGGACGCAGGCCCGGCACGGAGCATGCAGAGCTGCGGCCTGGAGACAGAGCAGTTTGCCGAGCCGGGGCCGTGCATCCCTCAGCGACAAAGCTGGGGTGAGACGGGAGCTATTTAAAGCTGACGCCTGGTACCCTCCCACGGATATGGTTCACGTGATGTTTTCCTCTCTGCGCCTGAGAGGCTGTTTTGAGCTCGCGCCTCCTGGGCTCCTGACCCCACCTTGTGTCTGCAGTGCCCGCCGTGAGCCGCCTCCTTTGCTAGCCAGTGGACGCTGCTGCTGACCCGAGTCCGCCCCCTTTGCTGCATTGACCCCCACAGCCAGCAGGAGGGCTGGGCACTCTCTCCTTGACTGCCCACCCACAGGACAGCAGGGTGTGAACTGAAGCCTGGACCTGCAGGGCAACTGGACACTTCAGAGGGGTGCACTGGGCAGCGTCAGCTTGTGTCGGGCTTTGGACATTTTTATATTTTAAGTAGCTGGAGAGAAATCCAGTCACCATGCTGATATTTACAAGATGAGACATTAGGGAGCCATGAAATGACCTTCGTTTTTCATTTTTACTTACCTAGATAGATTCTGAGTCTGGAGATGAGTGATTTTAAACATAGCTATATAAATCGATCATTGTGTACTGGGATTCGTGATATACATCAAGCTTACATAGTCAAAGCCACCGTCTGTTTGAGTATTTCCTTCTCACTTAGACCTGTGTTGTGTTTCTACTTGGAAAGGAACATCCATTCATTTTTCCCAACACAGGCTTCCTCCCGATGCGTGACATGAGGCCCTCGTCTGGGCTCTTGGCTACGAGGGACAGAAACCCAAACTGATTTGCTTACACACAAAAAGCAAGTTCTTGGCTTCTATGGTTGCGAATTTCTCAGTGATCTTGCTTCAGACACGGCTGGATTCTGGGGCTCAAATGGGGCCTCCTACCTGTGTTTCTCTCCCAGTTGCAGCCTCTGCCTCAATTTCTCCTGTTTGGCTTCATCCTAGTTAATTAACTAACTTAATCTTGATTGTCCTTGGCAGTTTCTGTTACATCCAGACTTATTTTATGCACACTATTAACAAATCAAATCATTTTAAAAAACCTTCTTAAAAAAAATAAAACAACTTTCCCCGTAGTTTCCACAAATTCTCCAGTTTGGGGTTCCTGTGGATGGTTGGGTTACAAGAAAGGGACACAGGCCCTGTCCAGCCACCGCCTGGTGGGTCGACTGTCCTCTGTGCTTCCACACTCACAAACCGAAGCCCTGGCCGCCAGCGCGGCTCTGCTTGGAAGAGGATCTTTTGAAAATAATCACAGCAAACTAGATCATAAGCGCAAAACCACACGCTCGTAAAGAAATAAGGTTGTCCAGGGTCCCCAGAAGGGAAGCTCTGGAGCTGGACGCCCCAGCAGCTGGACACCCCAGAAGCTGGCCTGGGCGGGTGGGGGCTGCCGGGGGCTGTGCAGGCCTCCTGGGGTGCGGCCAAAACCGATTGTCTTAACCAAGTGGATAAATACTGATAGCTCATATACGAATAGCTCAAGAGAAGGATTACATTTTTAATTGGTCCTTCTAAAATGTATCTCCACCTGATCAATGACAAAATGTCCATCTATTACTTGTGATAATACTGTGAATTCGTGACATCCATTTCCGAAGTTTTTTATTGACACCAATTATCATTGCCTATTAAATTTTAATACAAATATATATTATTATGATTATTAAATAGTTCCTAAAGAGCTAAATACAGTAGCTCAATAAACTCTCCTCTTCTTATTGAATTTAGCAACTCCCAAAGCTAGTAATTTTCCATCGGCTCTTCCAAACGCCTATCAATAATGTTTCTTTCTTTATTTAAAAAAGAACTGTTGAGACACATCAAAGACTGCCGTGTCCTTCCCCATGGGCTTTTTATTCATTCTGCTCAACTGGTACTTTCCCTACAAAAAGTCCACTTTCCAAGGAACAATACTAAGCTATTTTGGAAACCCACAGGCAAGCCAGTGAATCTTGGCAGAAGCCCCCTCACATGTACGTCTCCTGCGCCCCACTCCTGCACCCCATTCCAGCACCCGCCCTGGCGGGGGCCACGGCACCCCGGGGGTCAGGCCGGCTGCGACACCCCGGGGGCAGCGCCCTCCCGCCGACTGCGTCGAGCGACAGGTCTGTTTTGTTCTCAGCCCCCCTCTTTTTGATCAGGTGAACACCCAAGGGGCGCCTCCCCGGCACGACGCCTTTTCTACCCGTGACACAGCGTGTAGCTGGCGCGAAGGCTGCAGATCCGCGGCCACCCTGCCGCCTGCCCGCGCTGGGCGCTCCCGGGTGCCTGGGCAGCACGGAAGTGGACCCAGCGGCCACGGGCTCCTCCCTGGCCCCCGGGTTGTCCTTTGCTCGCCCCGGCGGCCCCGACCCCGGCGGGCTGGCCCAGGAGACACGGGGCCCAGCGCCGGCCGCGGCCCGGCCTCCGTCCCTCCGCCAGGCGGACCTGCAGGTGCACGGGGCGGGGGCCCGCGAGTCCGGACCCTCTTGTCCTCTCACGAGGCCTCGGGAGGGCGGGGCCCCGCCTCCCCCCAGCGCCGCGGCCTGACCCCCGCTGCACTGCCCTCACCTGCGCGGTGCGCGGCCCTGGGACGGCATCCAGGTGCGCCCTGGCGCACGTCCTGACCCCTGGCCCCAGGCGCCGTAGCCCCGCCCCGGCAGCAGCGAGCACGGCGCCCGGAGGAAGAGACACCATGTCCCGCGAGGACGCAGGAAACCTCCGGAGACCTTGGCACAGGTAGGACCAGCGGCGAGGCCGCGCCGGCCCAACTGCCCAGACGTGCCCGCCTGCTGAAGGGGCCCCGCTGCGCCCGGGGGCGCCCTCAGGCCAGGCAGGCTCCGTCTGCAGAGGAAGCGCCTCAATCCGCGTCCTGGGGGTGTCTAGGCCTCCTCGCAGGCCGCGCCCCCTGGGAGAGGTCCGCGTCCGCCCAGGTCTCCTCTCAGGGGCCGCGCTGTGCCCTGCGTGAGGCTGGGTCTCCGCGCCGGCCCGTTGGCTCCGAGGGGGCCTCTCCCGGCGGGGGCTGCGCCCCTCAAGCCCTCGTGCTGGCACCCCCGAGCGGATGTCCCCAGACCCTCCTGTGAGGGGACCCCCCTGGGCCCCGCCCCTCCCTGCGCTCCGGGGTGCTCAGCCCCGCGGGCCTCCCCTGGGGCATCTCCGCTGGCCGGTGACCCCGCTGCTCTCCGCCCAGAGTGAAGGCAGCGCCCCAGCAGCGAGGCGGGACACAGGCCCCCGCAGCCTGTCCAGGGCAGCGCTGCCTTCCCTGGGTCAGAAAGCAGGGGCTGTGTTCTTGTCTGGGGAGAGACGGGCACCCTCCTACCCCTCCGGGTTAGGGTGCGGCTGGCGGTTCCCTCCACAGCCGCGCCTGCCCCTCAGGTACCCACGCTGTGTGGCGGGAGCCGGGCAGCGGTCTCCAGAGCCCCTTCCCGGTCACTGCGCCGCCAGAGGCCCTCCTGGGACGGGCCTTCCCTCCCCGGCGCCCTGGCCCTCCGGCCTCTCATCCCCAGGCACCGGTAGGGCCAGACCCTGGGGTCAGCGGGCTGCCCCGGGAGCCGCGGCCTGCAGCCTGCAGCGGCGCAGAGCTGGAGGAGGCTTGGAGCGCCTTCCTGCGCATCTCCAGCGGAGGGGGAAGGGGCAGGGGGAGGGGGAGGGAGGGGCGGGACACCCTCCCCCTGAGCCGCAAGTAGTTCTCGGTGAGGGACACCTGGGGCCAAGCCCCTCCAGGCCTGGCTTATGGGGACTGGAGGCGCAGGAGCGGCCCCTGACCAGTGCGCCACCGACCTGGCTGGCGCCAGGAGACCCCTGCTGGAGACATCGGCTCCCTGAGGACGACTGTCCTGCGGGGACGTCTTCCGGCTGCTGGTGGCTGCTGGCGGCTGCGGGCGACTCTGTTTTCTCGAGTCTGCGGCCTCCTCCGCCGGGGCTGCGCGGCTTCCGGGGCGTTTGCGGCGCAGCGTCAGGCGCACATCCACGCTTCCTTTGACCTTTCACACCTCACCCTCCGGGCTGGGTTTGGAGATTTAACGCGCCCGCTGGGAATTAGCCCGCCTGGGAGCTACCTGGAGAACACGCAGCGCAGGTAGCTGCACTTTCAGGTGAGCACTTGAAGCTCGCCTGGGCTTTCAGTATTTTCTAAGAAATCAAGGAAGGAGAAATTACTTAAGAGGAAAAAACAGAATGGAAAGAGCACTGAATCGCCCGGGGCGGGGTCGGGGGTGGCTGAAGGTGGGGGGCGCCGCGGGGGTCTGCTGGGAGCAGCCGGCTTGGCGGTTACTGCGAGCCGGTCGCAGACCAGAGTGCAAAACGGTCTTTGTCAGGAGTCCTGAGTGTGACGCCACTTTAAAAATCGGATGCAGCACTATGCTCTGAAATACTTTCCAGCATCCTTTCAAGCAGGCCGCTATTCCTCTAAGCACAATGTTTGCTGGCTCCTGTCCTTTCAGTGCTGAAGACAGCCGCGAGCAGCTGGCCCCCTACCCCCTTGGCCTTACTCCGAGGGGGTGAACGCGAGACTCGGACACCGACAGGCCGGTTCTGGGCCCCTGCTGGGTTTCCCCATCCCGGGACTTTGCGGGATCCGCGCGGAGGTGCTGGGGCGCTGCTTCTGCCGCCACCCGGAGTCGGGGCCACACCCCAGCCTGGCGGCCCTCGGGGGTGGGCGCAGATGCGACCCAGTCTCTCTCCTCGGAGAGAGGCGTCATCCTCAGTGGCCAGGCGGCGCAGAGAGGCAACGGCACCCCGGCGAGCGGGCGAGGGCTCTGCCTCCCGCCCGGCCATGGAAGTCTAGAACTCTACAGAAGGAGAAATCACAGACTTTCAAAGTCCTGTTAGTTCTGTGCCTTATGTCGCGCCGCGTGGTAAACCAGTGTGCGTGTCGTGTCGTGGGAGATGCACACGTCAGACCAGAGGGCAGAGGCCGCCCCGGGCCCATCCTGCCGCAGTGACCGGCGCCTCCAGCGCGACAGTGCGTGTGAAGTGAGCAGACCCCGCGGCCCCCAAAACCCCACTCAGGCCTGCAGGTGCCTGTTAATATTCGTATCCTGATTTTGTAACCAGGGGGTCCCCGGGAAAAGGGCGAGTTCCAGGTTCCCTGCCCCACCCAAGGGAGGGTGGAGCTGAGCAGGAGAGAGAAGAAGCTGGAGAAGAGAGAAGACACAGAACAGACACGAGGAGAAGGAAGCAGGATGGAGCCAGAGGAGGCGCGAGGAGCAGAGAGACGTGCGAGGAAGCTGCACCCGCCTGGCCTGGTTGGGACAGACGTGGGTGAGAGCCCCGTGGGGAGGGGACAGTGGCAGTGCTGATCTCGGTCTTGCTCTGTTCCTCCCAGAACTGTCTGGCTGCTTCTGACCCTTTTCTATGCGTCCCACTGAAAGGTGTTGCAGACCCACATCAGGCTTTCGGGCCTTGCTTTGGGCCAATCCCATTTGGGTGGACTTTTACCCACGAGGGTTTGGGCAACTTTGGGTGGTTGATTTAGAAACTATATTCTTTGTCTTATATAATTCTATAAAGTTCGTTTCCACAAGAGGACTTATATGTTTTGCATTGATGCAGCGGATGGCAGTACTTATTTCGAGCAGGCAGGTTTGGGGGTTCTGGGGTGTCCCTCTCCCTGCCCTGTAACAATTTGATTTTTGCACTAGGAAATTGAACGAGAAAGTAGACACTCTTAGGAGCTTTCCCTTCTTGGCCAGAACTGCCGCGTCTCTAACACACGCAGAATCCACCCCAGCTCACGGGCGGCACCATCTCCGGCTGCTGCCAGCCTCGCCACAGCTGGGACTCCGTGCAGAGCTGCTTTGGCCGAGGGAGGTGGTGCCATGGGGGTCGGGAGAGGAGAAGCCAGCCCAGCACTGCCCAGGGCGCTGGGGGCCGGGTCTCAGCACTCACCTGGTGCTCCTCACGCCGCCGCCGTCGGGCCGCTGCTGCGTCACGAGCCTGACGCCGTGATGGGTCACGGGACTGAGCATTAAAATAACAGCAGAAAATGCGGAAATAATCCCTCAAACATAGTAAAGTCTGAAACCTCCAAGCTAGAAAGGGAAAAGGAAGTTTTAGAAGACTTGGGCAATTTAGTGGAAAACAGGTAAATAAGCAAAGCAAATATTTTATAAAAGATAGTAATTATTTATTCATTTATGCAGCAAATATTTACTGAGCACTTGGCAGGTTCCTGGGTCTGTTCTAAACCCTGAAACTAATACTGGGGCCTGGGCAGAAAGCGGCGGGGGAGCCAGGACAAAGGCGTCGTACAGAAGTCTCCAGACCAGGCTGCGTGTCCGAAAGAGGCAAGCACTGAGGGTGGCAGCTGCGCCGCGCAGAGTCACAGGGTGGCCACCGGGGGCCTGGGCGGGAGGAGCAGCGCGAGGACAGGGATGCCCGTGGTGGGGACACCAGTGACGGCCCCGAGCCTGAGGGCCTGGTGAGAAACGGGGCCCAGAGTCAGCTTCACCGGGGCAGGGAGCGGATGTACCCGTTAGGACAACAAACGTAAATGGGCTAAACTCAGGTGCTGGAAGGAACAGGCAGTGGTTTGCGCTTTTGAGCAGTGAGCTCCGCCTTCTCCTGGGAACGTGTGTGTATTTCTGTGAGATGATTTCTGTGAAAGTGCCCTTTCTTGCAATTTTCTGGAAGGGCTTCTTTTTTTTTAAAAAATTATTTATGCGTGCAAGCTGGAGTGTAGGCCAGCGGTGCCGGGGGTGGGGGGAGCAGAACAGGCAGATCCACTGAAGTCCACTGCTGAGGGGGCAGCGGGGAGACAGGAGAGGTCTGCTGCGCTCTGTGGGTCAGCTCCCTGGATGGGAATAGAACTCGTGCTGCAGTGACTGCCGACAGCTCCATAGCGCTGAAAAGGGAGGCCCCTGGAAGGGCTTCTTGAAGCAGAGGGCTATTTTGTGACATTTTAAATTATGCAAAAAAAATGTGGCCTATCTAATCAGGCAACAAGAGCAGGGCAGGGACTATAGGGGCGTGGATCTTTCTGCTGTCGTCCATGTGACTTCTACAAGCCCGTAAAGGAAGGGCTTAGATGGGGAAGTCCGAGCTGGGGGCCGGTCAGTGCTGGGGCCTGACGCTGGGTGTGTGCGGGGCGGAGCGGTGGCTCCTGTGCGTGCTGGCCCCGGTGCGAGCGTGGCCGCTGTCACTGCGCGGACACCTGTGATGGCCTTGAACTGATCACCTGCACTTAGCTGGACTGTGCAGAAAAGGGGCATGGACCAGAGCCACAAGCCCTTACGTCTCCCTTTTGGGGGACTCAGGATATTTTTGTTGATTGTATTCTCAGTTTATGGCATAAGGCCCCATCTCCAGGGACCCCTTTCCCTGCCCGGCCGCTGCTGTCCCGCGCTGCCCCATGCACACCCGCTGTCCGTCACGTCAACAGTGTTTTCTCATCTAAACCCAAACAAGCATGAGACAGTGAATCTAGCGTCTGCTTATCTTCCAAAGCCGCCCGCAAAGGAAGACAATGCGGCTTCACTCCTGCAGAGGAAGGAGCCAATCTCCAGGATAATGTCCCAGAAAATAGCTTTCCCTGAGGTTCTAGTCTTTATTTTCGTAAAGGAAGAAGAATGCAAATAGAGGAGGCATTTGAGCAAACCGAGGGGTAAGAAGCTCCCGTCAGACACGGCTGTTTGGGACAGTCCTGTTAACTCCTGCTGCTCGTGCTGTAAACGCTAACAAAAACATTTATTCACCCACATTTTTAAATTTTAGTGTCTTGTCTAAGGCTTAGTTAGATATTATTAAATCATCATCATCACCACGAGTGGGATTATTTTCAGTGCACGCGAAAGAGGAAACTGTCCTTGAAATGACCTTGAGATAACGGAGTCTCGGAATAACTGACCTTGAAGTGGTCCTTGAAAAGCTGAGTCTTTTTGGGCCACCACTCTTCAGACCTCGAGACTCCCACCACCAAGGCCCCGTGGCCCCCCAACCCAGTCCACTGGGCCTCCCCTTGCCCGCCCCCCGGCAGCCTTGGTGCCAGGCGATTCCCAGGGGCACTGGTTTGCTGCTCTGTTGAGTCCCTGTGTTTCACCTGAGTCGATTCACCTGCCGCCTGTCATCCTTCTTCCTCTCACCCTTGACTCAGCGTCGCCCCCACCACCCGTGTAGTCACGATGGCAGGCTCCCCTCTCATAGCCGAGCAGGGCCCGCCTCGAGCAGCTGCGGCCTCTGTCCTGGGCACGCGGCTGCCACCCCCGCCTGGCACTGAGTGAACACGGGTGTGGAGATCCCTTTGAGTTCGTGTTTTATGTTCCCTGGGTAGATACGTAGGAGGAGCATTGCTGAACCAAAGTTTGACCTAGTTTTCTTATTTTGAGAAACCTCCATGCTGTTTCGAGACCTCATTCCTTTATTGTCCATTGAAGTATCAAGTTGAAAGGAATGTGCTTGAAGAAGCTCCTCTGTGATGGAAGCAGAGTTAGCATCGGCAAATGTCCCCCGCCCGGCCCACGCACTTCCCCACAGAAACACCCTGGGCTTGAGAAGGGCTGCCATCTCTCCACAGGGGTCTGAGCCGCAGGCCTCGCTCTGCCTTAATGCCTCCCTGAGTTCCTCGCTAGGTTGGCACCTGCAGACATTTAAGTTTGCAGCCTTGTTTAGAGACAGTGATTAATGCCAGAATAGCAAAAGCATTAGAGAAATACTATGCTAGTATGTAAGGGTTCAGGGAGGGATTTTTGTGAGAAAATGCTGTATGTTTACACAGAAATGGGAACACATACTCATGCGATCTTAAGCCGGTAATACGTGATAGAAAAATATGACATGTTAATATATTCTGAAGCGGTGGTACATTTGCCACCTTAAATTGAATGCTAATTTTACTTTAAATGAAAGCATTATATGAAGTAATAAAAGACTCATAAATTTAAAATTTGTTTGGGTGGAACATTAATGAACTCCATAAAATGTAAAATAATTCGAAGGACTGAATATTTTAGTAGTTTTCTTAAACAGAAGATATACTCATTTTTCATCAAGCTCTAAATCATACCACTAATTAACATCTTTTTAATCCTAAAAGCTTATTTAGAGGGTTACAGTAAAAAAATAAATAAAGTTATCAGGACGACAAATCTCTGTTTCTCCATTTCAGGGACACAGTCACACTCACACAGGTTAAAAGACAAATTAATCTTACGCCTCCCTCCTGGTGACGCAGCACGCGCGCGTTGCCATGACAACTACACGCCATCCCGACCATTAACTTCCTTACTAAAGGCAAAAAATCAATGGCTTAGATTGTTTAAGATAACGTAGAGCTTTGAAAGATACCTATTTATTTACCCAGTGTAGCTGCAAAAAGTGCTTTACTAAGAAAAAGCAAAGGCAGATGTTTTTAGACGTGAGACGGCCGCAGATTCTGCGTGCGTCCGCGTGGGCGCCTGCGGGGTCGGTGCATGCTGTACGCGCGCAAAGCACGACCTTTGCGTTTTCCTTGAAAACGTGAATTCTTGACGTTCCTCAGGCCGGAGCCACAGGTGTGACCCCAGCTCACAGGGGCGCCGTTTCCCGAGGCCCGGCTGTGGCCAGGGGCCCCACGGCGCTGCAGGGGCGCGGGCGGGCTGTGGGGAGACGCAGCGTGGCCCCAGCACCCCACTGCCGGCTTCGGTGCCCGGCCGGCCGATCCCCCAAACACAGCGCAGCAAATCCTCCGAAAGTCCTTGCTCCGATTTTATGTGCAATTTCATTTCAGAGTAATTTGGACACAGGTTTATTGAAAAATCGACGTTTTCCCTCAGCGCCTCTTTCCTGCAGGAGAACAGGGGGTTGCCCGCCCCAGCCCGCAGGGCGTTAGCGCACGGGGGCACGGAGTCGGCTAGAAATCGCAGTTTTAAGTCAGCGCTTGTGCGGGGCGGGGCGGGCCAAGCCGGGCGCTCCAGGGCCAGGCGAGCGCGGGGCAGAGCGGTGTCGGGGTGAGCGGGGCACCTGGCGGGGCTGGCCTGGAAGAGCGGCCTCAGCGCAGGGCGCCGCCGGCAGGGTCCGCAGGGAGCAGGGCCCCCTGGGGTCTCCCCCATTGCTCAGCGGGGCCCCCCACAGGCTAACTCTGGGCGTGAAGTCACCCAGCTTTGAGGCAACTGCCACACATGGAGCTTTTTTAAAGAGCACATTTGAATCCTGGCATCAAATCCAACAACAAACTGACGGAGCTGTTTTTCCTCCCCCCGGCAATGCTGAGCTTCCTCCAGGCACAGCCAGACGCCGCCGCCCCCTCGGCCCTGCACCCGCCCCCCCTCAGTCTCCGGGAGCCGCCGGTCTGCGGGTCTCCGCGTGGGGCGCGCTCCGGTGTCTGAGGCGCATCCGCGCGTGGCCCGGGAGGGGCCGTGGCCACACCGGGCCGCTGCTCGTCCGTGTGCGCGCTGGGGCGCGCCCGGCCCTCCCAGGCACCGCTGTTCCGCCGCCCGCCCGCGAGGCGCGAAGAGGAGAAAGGGCTCCGCGTCGAGGGCGGTTTTGAGGCGTCGGCCGCCGAGCTGAAGGGTCATCACAGAACAACCGCTTCGGGATTCAAGGTCACGTCTTTCAAAGGAAGGTTTAAATTGTCATCGTTTCTTAGATGAAGTAAATGAACCGAAAATGGGGAGATCCAGATGTTCTAACCCAATTCAATCACAAGTGAAATCATTTTCGTGAAATGATTTTTAGTTAAATTACTAGTTTAAATCACTATTAAGTTCACCAAAATCTAGAGAAATTTCAGTGCTCGGATGACTGTAAAAAGGAAGCGGGTTCTGCTCCCGCGCTGCGCCCGGCCCCGCCCGGTGTCCGGCGGTCGCTGGCTTCAGCAGACCCGCAGGCCCCAGGCAGCGCCCTCCGCTCGGGTGATGAGAGCGCCTCACACGGGCCGGACTCGGGACTCCGGAGGATGTCGCTGCTTTCGGGGTGCGGGGCCTTGGCCTGGCCGCGGGCCCCACGCAGCCCCCAGGTGCCCCTCTGACCCACTGGACAGAGGTGCCCCTGTCCAGCGCGGCATCTCTGCTGCCAGGAAGCCATGCCAAAGCCTTGACTCGTTTCCCCAACGTCCAAAAGTACATGTTTCCAATAAATTGCTGCAAAGCGCATCTGAGACAGCGCAGAGACCCATCCAGCTTCGGCCGGCGTGTGCGGGCCGTCCGGCAGGGAAGACGGGACGCCGGTGTCAGGACAGGTCGCGCAGGCGCGGCGGCCAGGTCTCCGGAAACGCAGCGAGGGCGCGTGTTTCTCGCTCCCTGAGGCAGAAAATGTTCACGAAACACCAGAAACGTTTCCATGTTTCGCACGAGCCCTCCAGAAACAGCCCTTCTTCAGACGCCTTTCCCCAGGGAGGCTGGGACTGAGGGGACGTCGGTTTCTGCCTGGACGGAACATGGCCCCCGCGTGTTCCAGGCCCCCGGCGCCCCCTGGCCTCCCGCGTGTCCTCTGGCCCCCTGCGTGTCCTCTGGCCCCCCGCGTGTCCCGGGCCCCTCGCACGTGTGGAGCGTGGGGCTGAGCGCTCCCCTCAGGGGACGTCCAGCCTGGGGACTTGGGCTCCCGCCCCGCAGGTGCCGTCCAGCCGACAGCTTGGGCTGCGGGATGACCCTCACCTTGGGGTTCCGGGACAGCTCGGTCGGGGGGTCAGGGAGGGCTCATCTCAGGATTGAGTTTTCGGGGTTTAAGGAAGCAGGACTGGGGCGTCGGGACGTCAGTGGCTGTGGCGGGAGCGAGCGTGCCCAGGACAGGGCCGTCCAGCTGGGCCGGGGGCCGGCGTCCACGGTGAGGCTGCGGGCAGCGCACACCCAGGCCTGGAGTACAGACGCTCCTGGTTCTGTCCCCGCTGGCCGTGGTGTCTTGTGCCCAGAGAGGCCCGAGAGCCCCGCCCCAGAGGGGCCTTGGGGCCTGGACGCGTGTGGACTCTGCTGCCCAGTCCTCTCCCTGCTCTTGCAGCCGCTACTCAAGTTCCAAGTGATGAACCCTCTGGGGCGAACTGTCTCGCGTGTATCCCAGCCCTGGTCCTGGCCGGGAGCCTCGTGCGGCTGGCTGGTCCTGACGCGGTGGGCGCCTGTCCCTCTGCACACTCCCCAGACGTCCCTCGGCTCGGGCTGGTGTCCCTGCGCTGGACCCGAGGCGCTTTCCTTGGGGCCTCCTGGCTCCAGCTTCGGCAGCGCGGTCAGGCCGGCACCTGGCGGACTGGAAGAGCCGCGGAAGGCGTGGACGGGCCCACCCGTCCGGGCAGCGGGCAGTGGCCCCCGGGAAGGGCAGGGAGCAGGGCGTGGCGCTGGGCACTGTCCAGGGGAGCCGGGGGGCGCGGTGGCGGGCCCAGGCCGGGGTGGTTTTGGTTTCTCTGCTCAGGAAGCAGGAACGAGGCGCCGTCGCTCCTTATGCCAGGAGGGGACCCCCTCACTGGGAGCGGGTGGCGGCCACACAGAGGCCCCAGGACCCCACGCCTGGGCAGAGCCCTCCCGGGACACCAGGGCCAGCACGGGCCGGCCCAGAGCAGCCCCTGGCGCCGCCGGCCGCCCAGAGAGCCTGAGCGGACACTCCGTGGACACTGGCGTTAAGGGCGACGCTCCAACCCTCTTCCTCTAGGGCCGCGGACACTTTCAGCGACGCTTCCCACTGTCGGTCGCTGTCTTGGGGACGACAGAGGAGAGGAGGAGGGATTTGTGCGTGTGAGTCTTTGCGACTGAAAATCGGCAAGTCGCCAGCGAGAGCCCTGGACTTAGGGCGCCAGCCAGACGCGCCCCAGAACCACGGGCCGGCCCAGAACTCAGAGCAATGGCCACTGATGGGCAGCGAATCTGCGCTGATAGTAATCACAGCTACTCTGGTTTCATGGAGATTTCACTCCACGTCTGGCATGTCCCTCTCAGAGGCCAGCTCGAGGCCTTCATGTGAGCAAAGACGCCGAGCAGCTCACGGCCCAGCCGCGGGGGCGCGAGACTGGACAAAGCAGCGGCAAACGGGTAAAGTCTTTTTCAGTGAGACTCACAAATCCTGCACTTAAACTGGGGAGAAAAATGAAAACAGCGGAGGAAAAAAAGTATTTCTCGCCAGTACACAGAGGCGGCTGTGAAAGTGATTAAGTGGGGGATTTAGACCTGCAAAACCAAGACTCAGGAAGAAAAAAGGCAACAAAACTCAACCGGATAATCTCCCGTGTTGTTTAAAGAATCCCAGTAGGATAAAGGTGGGGCTGGCCCGCCAGTGAGTGGCATCGACCAGCAGTTTGTTTGAACACCGTGCCTGAAATGCCATGTGCCTGGGAGAGTCTCCCCCGCACCCGCGTGGGGCCGGCCCAAAGGTCACCGGTTAGTGCCGGCCGCGCCGGCCGCTCTGTCTCGTGATGGCCAGGTTGGCCGTGGGGACTCCGAGGCACCCAAGACGCCCTGGCATAGACAGTGCTCCTCGAAATTCTGTGTGGTCGTCATCGGTTTCTCCCCAACAGGCCTCCGCGAGGAGCAGTTTGCGGCTAACCCTTGCATCTGAGCTACGCAAGCTGAGCATTATTCTCCACTTTACATCCAGTTATCTTCACTCGTAAGATGAGTATAAATTAGGATAAAAGCAATGTTTCTAAGAAAATGTGCCCTTCCAATAGAAATATTTGCATCCAACTCAATTAACATTTCTGTCAGTTTCTTTCTCTTCATTTTAAGAGACTATTGTAGTGTTCGTATGAAACGATGTTTTAAAAGTTGTCTTTCTTTATTCCAGTTTGTCAATCTTCATTAATTCACACTGGTTTTCTTTGCCGTGAGGTGTATTACTTTGCATCAGAGAATCATTTTCTCATTTATGTGAAAAGGTAAAAATGTTCGGTGGTATTTATTAGAAAAAATGTTTAATTGGGTTGATACAAACTGAAACTTTTTTAAGGAAAATAACCACAACCAAGCCTGTGTTATGATGTTCCTGGTACACAGGGCTAATTTATATTATTAAAACAACTGTCCTCCCAATTTAGATAGCCCTATATTAATTTAAATAACGTGGATGGAAAGCATTTATCTTGCTTATCTTCTTAATTTTTTAAATGAAAAACCGTGTTCACTTCACACGCAGATGGCTCATTCCTCAACAAATACAGAACATCTTAATTTTACGAAATATTTAAGACCAGAAACAACCCGTCTGTAATCATGAAATGGTAGATCTGAGTGGAAATACAAACTCATCGGACCTTTTGTTTCATGTTGAATGAAATTTCACTTGTGTTATCACAAAGGAGAAAGGAAGGAAAGGGGGACAAGGGCGCCTCTCCCCCTGACAAAAATCAACGCCAGGGCCCCCCTGGGGGCGCAGCAGTCAGGCGCTGCCTGTGGAGCCGTCTGCAGCGGCTACGTGACTTCAAAGCCGGCCGGGAGATTCCCACAGGGCGCTGCAGACCTCTCCTGCCTCCCCGCTGCTCCCCTCAGCAGTGTGTTTCTGATCTGCCTGTTCTGCTCCCCACTCTGTCTCTGGTGAGCCCTCTCGCCGCCCCACGCCTCTGGCCTGTACCCCAGCTTGTGTGCATAAATAAATAAATCTTTAAAAAAAAATCAACTCAAAATGGATAAAGACGTGATTGTGAGGCCTGAAACTAGAAGATGCTTTGGGAAAAAAACAAGCAGAACTCGCCCCAGCGCAGAACTCATGATATCGTGGATTCGTGGCCAATAGCAAGAAACTCAAACAAGTTAGAAACGATTTGGACGAAATCAAATTACAAGTTTCTGGGCATGAAAGAAACCGTCCCTAAAACGACGAGAGACCCGCGGATGGGAGGGCGCACTCGCGCGGGACACCTGAGGGCTGGTGCCGGCTCTGCCAGCCCCGCACAGCTCAGCAGACGGCAGGAGAAACCGAGTCAGAGAGTAGCAGTAGCACCCGACAGCCCCTCCCAGCGCAGGCACCCGGGGCGGGCCAGGGCGCAGCTGACCGCCGCAGCCCGGCAGGACACGCGGGCCAGGACCCCGTGGCCTGCACCCGTCTTAGGCATAAATAAACAAGCCCTTAAAACAAGCGCAGCTCGCCCCGGCCTGCAGCCCTTCCAGAGGGCCGAGGCGCCCCAGGTGTCCCCCGGGTGCCGAGGCCGCCAGGGCAGAAGGCAGAGCCTTGTAAACAAATGGTGCTGGAATAGCTGGGTACCCACATGGACAGCAAAAGAGCATCAGCTGATATTTTACTCTTTATCCTTCCTATGAAAAAATTTATGACGGCTATTAGAGTGTATGAAAATAATTTGGACGAATCTCAAAAATCTTATGGAGAACTGCAAAAAGGTGGGTGCGGGGCAGGCGGGCTGCTGACGCTGTGGGGAGCCGTGGGGGGCCCAGTGGCCGCTGCCGCGTCGGCCGGGCGGGCCTGGGGCTGGGGGTGCTCAGGACCCCCCAGGTCCACGCCAGCAGGGTTCGTGCCTGAAGCAGAGGCTGAGCCGACACCCGGTAAGCTGCACCCACCAACTCTCGTGCACCCCAATACCGTGACGGAGTGAGTACTCGGTGTCTGACACAACGAGAGTCCGTAAACTCACTGCTGCCAGCGCAGCTGCCGCTTAGCGAGACGGCACAGCTTGAAGCCAGGGGCTTGGCAGGGGACATCTCCCACCTTCCACCTGCGTTCTCTCCCCGTGTCTGGAAATCTGCCTCGTGCTCTCAGGCGGACTCAGAAGCTGCGCGGCAGAGACCACACTCTTGGAGCAGAGCTGTGGTCAGCCCTGGACTCGCCCGGCGTGCAGAACCAGAGGCGCGTCCTGTCATGGCTGCGGCCACTCGGGACGTCCTTGCCGAGAGCCCCTCTGTCCCCAGGGGCTGAAATCCCCCGGACACCACCGTGCGCCCTTCCCAGCGCCCCGCCACTTCGGGAGCCCTCGGCACGCTGTGGAGGAAGCCGGACTGGAGGACACGTGTCGGGTGCCTTTGATTAAATGGGTCATTATACCATTGTAATAGAATAATACATTACTAAAAATGAATTATTAATTATTAAACACCAAGCACCGCCAACTCACAAAACAATTCGCTTTAAAAGGAGAGAGGAAAAGGTGACGCGTGTGGTGAAGGCCTACACACTTACATTTGATAATTGAATTATTAATAATTTAAAACAGACATTTATAGAAAATTAAGCTTTGGTGCCAATGGTGCTTTTTATTTTTGTGCCTGGAGATAAGAACAGACTTTATAATATTTCACCTCTGGCTCCCAAAATGTCCTCACGTTTCCTCCTGGCTCGAGCCGCAACCCAGGCTGGTGGCCAGCTCTGAGAGCTGCAGTGGCCGCCGGGTCCCTGGACGCCGCAGAGAGCGCGGGCGGCGTGAGGCGGGCGAGGGCGGGCGGCCCCCTGGCCCGTGAGCGAGTGGGCACCGCGCCCTCCCGCCGGCGCCTCGGCCCTGGGCGCCCCCCGCGTGCTGGGACCCTGCTGCGCGCCTGCGCTCTCCGTGGCCTCGCTGAATGGACATGTGCTCAGCTGACCTGTGCTGCTGTCCTTGTGCAGTTGCTCTGGGCTCCTGAGTCGCTGTCAGGGACGCTGCGCCGAGGGCGAGCGGGGCCCCAGTGCCGCGCACGGCCGGCGTGAGCAGGGAGGTGGCCGGGCTGGCGGCGCCGTTGGGCAACGAGGGCTGAAGCCGCCCCCAGTCGGCCTGCAGACAAGCCTCAGACAAGACGTCACATGAGGGCCTCCCCGGTGGCGCAGCGGTTAAGCGCTGCGCTGTGGAGCTGTCGGCAGCGGCGACGCGAGTTCGACGCCCGGCTGGGGAGAGTCCCACATGGCGTGGCAGACCTCTCCTGCCTTGCCCGCTGCTCCCCTCAGCAGTGTATTTCTGATCTGCCTGTTCTGCTACCCGCTCCGTCTCTGGTGAACCCTCTCGCCGCCCCATGCCTCTGGCCTGTACCCCAGCTTGTATGTATAAAAAAAAAAAAAAAAAAAAAAAGACGTCACATGAGCGCGGGACAAGCCGGCCACGGTGCTGCAGGAGTTAGCGGGTTCGTTGCTAATGGATCGTTCGTTAAAGTCGGACGCGAGGAGGGGCCTCCCTGTGAGCGGGCGGCCCGGCCGCGGGGCTCTTCGCCAGCGGCTCCCTCTGGGCGAGTGTCCCGCTGCTCCCGTTGCCTCTCAGACGGAAGCACAGGCCCTCGGCGCCGGGAGCCTGCGGCCTCACACGCGGCAGGCGAGCTGGTGTCGGAAGCGACGCGTTTGCGGGAGAGGGCCCGAGCAGGAGGGCGAGGCAGGCCGCGGGAGGCATCGGGGGGGCCTCCTGGGCAGCTGCGTCTGTCCAGTCACGCGCGGGCGGCACTGGGTGACCTGCAGGCATCCGGGGCCCCGGGATGGACAGACGTCCCCGTGCCCTCCGTGGCCGCAGATGCGCCCGCAGGGCTGGGCGTCCCCGTCCGGGGCTGGCCTGGCCACCAGCAGTGGTCGTCGTCTCTGCCCACCTGCTGGCCCTCGTCTTGTTTCGCCTCCACCCCAATTTTCTGCTCTCGGCCTCGCCGGCCTCACTAAGAAGTGGGGGGCCGGGGACACTCAGGGCAGTGAGTCAGAGGGACAAAGATGGGCCCAGGGAGCCGCTCGTGGGGCAGAGAGCACGGAGCGAATCCAAGAGCCAGGACAGAAGCTCTCATGTGGGACAGGACGGTGAGGGGCCCCCAGGGGTCAGACGGTGGGCGCCGGGCACTCGCCGGGCACTCGTGACCTCGATGTAGCAGGCGCCTGTGGGTTCTGGGCACGGAGACCCACGCAGCGCCGTACACTGGAGGCTCCTCAACAACCTCCCCTGACTTCCCGAGGAAGCGCCGGTGTGGGATGACCACCCGCCCCCTCCAGCCAGACCGCAGCCTCTGCTGCCGCGCCCCGACCCTCGTCGCCACGAGAAATCACTGAAATTGCAGAGACGAGAGTTTTGAGAACGTACGTGTGCCGACAGTGGGGCAGAGGAGGGCGCCCCGGGGTGTCACACATGGCGGAAGAGCAGCGTTTCTGTGTTCACGATGACAACCCACTCACAGAAAAGCCCCTTCATAAAAACAGCACGTTATGCCCCTGGGGAGGTGGCCAGACAGCGCCCCACGCCTCTCCGCGGGCGCGCGAGCCGCCCCTGTGCTCCTGTCCAGCCGTGGCGGGGCCAGCGCCGGCCGTCCCTCTGCGCCTCCTCTGTACAGCACATCCTCGTCTTTCTGGCCTTTCTCCCCAGTTGCGGAGGAGGGGTGCGCGCAGCCAGGCCCGGCGTCCAATGGTGTCCACGCGGCGGCCCGCGCGCTGGCCGCAGGCGCCGTCTCAGTCCTGCATGGGAGGGGGCCCCAGATGGCCCCCCGATGGCCAGCGGCTGCGGGTGCCCGGCGGGGCGCAGACGCGGCCCAGAGCCCGGCTTGGACGGGCCCGTCTTCGGTGCGGACACACGCGAGCCTGCCCTCTGTCCAGGCCGCTGCAGCCGCTGTCCGCCCAGGGCTGCTGACGGAGGGCCCGCTGGGGAAGGGTCACCGACGGTCTTCTCGAGGCCAGGCCAGCCTGGTGGGCCCCTCCGAAGCCCCCTGTGTCCACGGCCACTTCCTGAGGACGCTTCGTGACGCCAGAGAGCCGGCTGGTCTCCTCTCCCGCACCTCCGGGCTCGGGTCGTCCGGCGCCGCAGGGCTGGGCTCAGCGGGCGGACGGCAGACAGCAGGACACGGCGCGGCCGAGGACAGGCCAGCGCGTGCTGGGCCCGCAGGAACCCCAGGCGGAGACCGGGCAGGTCGAGGGCCTCTGCAGGGACGCCGCGGGCGCCCGGCCGTGTCGCGGGCAGCGGGCCCCAGTGTGGCCTCAGGTCAAGCCCGCTGGCCAGCGCCCCCGTTTAATCACTGTCTTCTCGTGTGTCCACCCTGGGGAGGGGGGAAGGTGGGCCTTACCGCGCCCCCTGGTGCTCGCAGGGACCCTCAGGCCCCGCCTCGGGGCCAGAGCCACAGTGGGCAGCCTGGCCAGCCGAGCCCGGGCAGTGCCGCCTCTCCTGGGCTCAGAGGGCCTGGAAGGCCAGCCCTGCCCAAGGCGGCAGCCGGCGAGAAGCAGGAGCGCCCGGGCCTCCGGCGCCCCTCCTCCTGGGGCCCTGCCTCCCACCCTCCACGCAGAGAGGGTCTGGGCCGGGCCCGGGAGCGGACGTCCACTTGCCTCTGGCTCCCCGCGTCCAGTGTGGTCAGACAGCTTCAGAGGCTCAACCATGAGACTCGGAGGCTAATTGAAGCCTTAAATTTGGTCCCTTCTCCCCGGAGACGCTCCGGGGATGTGACCTGATTTCAAGAGGAGGTTTTAGCTCAGAGCTGGAAGAAAGGCTTCCTGACCCCGCAGCTGACCGGTGACCGCTGCCCCTGGAGCTGGGTGGCGGAGGCGCCGTTCCTTCGCCCAGCGGCTGGGCAGCTGCCGGCCCGCTCGGAGGGGCATCGCTCAATCTGTCAGTCAGAGCTGGCCAGCCCAGGAGGAACGGGTGGCCCAAGAGGCCAGTGAGGGCAGGGAGACCGGTGACAGACCCGGTCGGAAGCCCGAGGGCCCCGCAGTGCCCACGAACATCAGTGCCGGGAGCCGAGGGTGGGGCGCGGGGGAGAGTGGGGGCCGGGGTGCGCCTCGGGGTGGTCAGGAAGAGCTTAAAGGAGGTGACTGAGCCTCAGAGCCCCAGCCCCAGCCCGCCCTGCCCAGGCCCTGCCCCAGCCCCAGCCCCTGCCCCCTGGCCAGCCCCTGACCAGCCCCAGCCTGCCCTGCCCAGCCCCTGCCCCAGCCCCAGCCCGCTGACCCCTGGCCAGCACCTGACCAGCTCCTGACCAGCCCCTGACCAGCTCCTGCCCAGCCCTTGCCCAGTGTGGGGGAGGGTGACGGGGTGCCCTGCTCAGCCCCCCAGCAGGGGTACCTGGAAATGAGAGGGTGGGGCCCCCACACCTCCCCAGCCCTCTTGCGCCTCCGCCTGCTTCCGTCTCAGGGGCTAGTGGGGCCCCCTCTGCCCCTTCAGAGACGCCCGTGGGCTCCAGCGCCGGCCAGGCCGCGCCTCCTGGCCCGGTTAGCGCCGTGAGACCGAGGCCGACGCAGACGCAGCCGCTCGTGACGTTCTCCCCGAGCAGGTGGTGCGAGGAGGTTGGGGACCCCTCAGACGGCCGGAGAGCGGCGAGAAGCCCGCGGCAACACTGACGCAGATGGAGCAAAGGCAGGCGGCTGTGCCCGAGGCCCTTGCCCCGAGGGACAGGTGTCCGCCAGGCCGTCCTTCTAAAAGCGCTCCTGTTCCAGCGGGACGGACGAGACAGCTGCGTGAGCTCCGGGGCGAGAGCCGCCCGAGGGGGCAGCTTCAGCCCCGCTGGGCTCCCTGGGCGCCCCTTTCTCTGGGCCCAGCTGCCTCCTCACACGCAGAGGGCGGCCGCGGGCCTTCGCCAGCGAGCCGCTGCCCCACCTGCCCTGGGGCCAGCCCTCTGCCCAGGCCCGCCCAGCCCCTCGGGGCCGGCGGGCCCACCCTGCCGCTTCAGGGGCCTCGGCGTCCACACGTCTCCTCAAAGGAACAGCGTGGAGCTGGACAAGGACAGCGATGCCCACACCGCCGGCCACCCGTCTGGGCGGGAGCCCGCAGCACCTCCAGGCCCTGGGCCCCAGGGGGGTGTGGGGGGCTGTGGGGGGCCGTGGGGGCCATGGGGGCAGTGGGCCAGGCTTGTGCTGCAGGGGCAGCGGGCGGCGGGCGGCGGCAGGCACCCCACTGGGGGTCTGGCCAGTTCCCAGGCTCTGTCCAGCCTCCTCAGCCTTTTGTGTGCCCCCCAGGGACCCTCGTTTGGCCCCTCGCCAGGACGTGCTCGCCTGGGAAAGAACATCCAGGGCTGGCCACGGACCCCCAGGCCTCACCACCTCGCTGCTGGCGAGCTCCGTGCTGTGGACACGCGTCGCTGCGTCTGACCCTGAGGTGCTCCGGGGCCCGCCGGCGGGCGGCAGAGGTGGCCATCTGGGCACTCGGTGTCACCGCTGCGTCTACAGACCCCGGCGCTGGATGGGCACGGGGAGGCCAGGCCTGCCCACCGCGAGACGGAGGGACACTACCCCAGCACAGGACCCGCGCCCAGCTGCACGCGGCCGCGGGGTCAGCAGACACTCACATGAGAACAGAGGCGGTGCCGAGGGCCGGGCTGCAGCTTCGCGCCCACAGCCGGCTCCCCAGTGCGGAGGGGCACCCCTCCCCACAGGCCCCCAGCGCAGCGCGCCTGTCCTGCTGCCCTCAGCAAGGACCTGCCCGCTGGGCTGCCCCTGGACCCTACGGAGCCCCAGCCGGCAAGCCCCGCCCCACACACCGGGAAGGTCCAATCGAGCTTTTAACGCTTTTTTAATTTCCTGGGCATCTGGCCCAGAAATTGGATGGAAATTTTATTTAAACCTGCTCTTGTGTGTCAACTTTTGGTAAATATCAGGTTTTCTGTTGACTCGCGTTAGGCCTCACATTTTGAGCCGGGGAGAGAATAACCCTCAGCACCCTGACCTGCTGGCTGGGCCCCACCCCCCCCACATCCACCCCAGCCAGAGGTGGGCACCCCTCAACCCTCAGCACCCCGACCTGCTGGCTGGGCCCCACCCCCCCACATCCACCCCAGCCAGAGGTGGGCACCCCTCAACCCCTGTCCACACTAACTGGCCATAACCAGCTCAGGCCCTGACCTGGGCTTGGTGCTGGCTGG
This sequence comes from Scalopus aquaticus, assembly GCA_004024925.1. NCBI lineage: Eukaryota > Metazoa > Chordata > Mammalia > Eulipotyphla > Talpidae > Scalopus > Scalopus aquaticus. The sequence goes on along the minus strand of PVIJ01007206.1, from coordinate 44,306 downwards.
GGGGCTGGGAGGCCGGGCTTGCCTCCTGCCGGGGCCTGGCCGGGGTCCTGGGGGCCCTCCCTCCCCTGGGGGGGCGCATGGAGCAGCCACAGCGGGCAGGGAGGGGCCTGGGCCCCCTCCACCTTTGGAACCCCAGGGACTGGGGGGAGGAGAAACGGAGCTTCCTTTGGGTCTGATTAGATGCATTTGAAACTGTCACAACAGTGTCCCCAAGGGACGATGGTGACGGCTCAGGGGGACTCGGCGGTGGGTAATCTATGGGAACACACAATAATGGAAAAGTGCCGCGCCTTGACTCCCTTAGGATTTGCTTGACGAAAGTCGCAAACCAGGGTCGAAGTCGGATGCGATATCTCTGCCCATAAGAAAATTAAACATAACATTTTTTAGGTAAAATAGTAAGTAGCCTCCCTTTTTATAAGAACTATGAATAAGTTTCTCTAGTATGTCTGCATGCATGTAGCCCTTTCCTCATTGTCTAAGACCCCATGTTTGGGTCCAGGTGCTGAGTAGTTTCTCTGTTAACATTACATTATTGCCCGGTCTAAGGTTAATGTTCAGTACAAAAGACATTCATTCCCCTCCCAGGTAGCTAGCCACTTTTCCAAACTTAGCCCACATACCAAGGGATGTCCCCAGGCTGTAAATTGCCGATGAAACCTGATTTAGTGCAGGGGACAAATGGTCTCTACTCAGACCTGAGACCTTCAGGGGGCAAATAATCTCTAAATCTCAGTTGGCATGTGTTTGGTTTAGCTTATCTCTAGAGTCTCTGTCCATTACATTACCAAATGTCTTCTTTATGACAGGTCCTTTGGATAAGCATTAGCAAATTTATTAACCATTAAGGCTTATCTTCCCCTACCCCTTGTAATCCCCCTTGTCTGAGTTAGCATCGGTCATAACACCTTAAATCTCAAAATACACTAAATACAAAGAGAAGTTAATCATTATAGACTTCGAGGAGACAAAACTTTAAACATGTGAAATTATCTCCTAGATGTCCTGTTTTCTCTGAAAGTAGTAATTGATCACTGTCTATTTAGATTATACACACTTAAGCTATGTAATCTATTATTGTCTGTTACAAATGTACTTGCTTGGTAAATTTTAGCATAAATAGTTCACTTTCTGGGCAATAAAGTAGATCGGCCCGAGCACTCCCGGTGTGTGCGTGTGCTGTCTCTCACTCCCTCCTCCTTTCCCTACTCTCCAACGCCTTCCACACCACCCCGGGGACCTGAGAAACACCTGTTGGAGCCGGCCTCGGACAGAAAAGATAGGAATAAAAATTAAAAAGGAAACAAAAAAGTGTCAAAGAAACCAGGCTGCCTCTGGGCTTGCTGGAGAGCTGGGGCAGACAGAGGAGGGAGCTGGGAGCTGAACACACGCAGAGCAGCACAGAGCCCCACTCTCTCCAGACAACTTCCCCTCCTGACACCCCCTAAAGGTCATTCCACCCCTGGATTGGAAGGGGCTTCCTCTCTGTAACTGCTGCAGGCCCCACTCTCTGCAGGGCACCTCCAGTGCCCTGCAGAGAGGCGGCTGGGGGGGGGGTGTTTCACGAGGCAGGGGACCTGCCCGGAGGCCTCAGCCCAGGCACCCTAAGGTCGGGCTAGGCCAGAGGCTGCAGGGCATTCTAGGGGGGCTCACCCAGGTCTGCGGTGTTCAGGCAATAGAGGGGTGCAGCCCAGAGGCTCCCGTGAAAGGACAATCACGATGACTTTCATAGAAGACTCGCCGGAGTCTTGGCAAATTAATTTCCTCTCTCAGTAAATGGGGGACTAATAGACCCGCTGCCCTGGGGACCGCCCGCCCGCAGGAACTCATTCAAAGCGCGCACCCGCCGCCCCGTTCAGAGCGAACCTTAAGAATCTCACTTTCACATCAAAACGGCCCACCTCTGCGCATTCTTGCCAGCTCAGAGCAGGAGCTCCCCTAGTGAACCCTGCGCGCCCCGCGCCCCAACCGCGCGCACGAGGCCCCCCTCCCGTGGCCTCCCGCACCCCGCGCCCCACGCCCCGCGCCCCACGCCCGGCGCGCCAGACGCACGTGGACGCACGCGGCGCGCGCTCGTTGGCTGCGCGGCGCTCCCCGTCCCTCCCTCTGCGCGCGCCCGACTCCCCTCCTCCGCGCAGCCCGCGCCCTGCCCAGCCCGAGCCGAGCACTCGCACCCGCGCGGGCACCGACACCGGCCGGCTGGCGTCGCCGGCGGCGGCAGGGCGGCCTCAGCAGCCCCGGGCGATCACGCCAGCGCGAGGGCCTCTGCAGCCCCGGCGGCCACACCGGCCCGGCGCCCGGCGCGCCCTTGGGCCGGAAACAGCTGCCCCGCGGCCGCGGCGGTGGCGGCGGCGGCCCCCTGGCCGGGAGAGGCTAGGCACACAGGCCGGTGGACCTGCGCCGGGTGAACGACTGGACCAGGTAGGTGGGGACCCATCTGGTCCGCGGCGCGGCTAGGCTGCCCCTGACGGGGACCAACTTTACGCCCAGGCTTCCAGGGTCCTTGGCCCCAAAGTTTCTTTGAGGGGACGTGCCCCTCGCGGACCGAGAATCAGCCGTGGGGGGCCTTCGATTCGCTCAGGCGCGCAGGCTCCCCACTTCTACGGCGATGGCGGTCTGGGGGCCCGGGCCGCCGCACCCTAGTGAGAGCCGGGGAGCGCGGAGCGGAAGGTCTGCGGGGTCCCCCTCAGCGCGGCGGTTTGACCCGTGAAAGTTGAAAAAAAAGTTGCGCGCCTGGAGGGCTGGGGTCGGGGCGCACCCTAGGTCCAGGGCGCAGGGCGCGGCTCCCTGGGAGTCTGGGGCGAGCGACCAAGCTCCCAGGCTGCATTTTCGCGCCCCTTCCGATCTGCAGCCGCGGCCGCCGCCCCGTGGGTTTCTGTCCCCGTGCGCCCTGTCTAGGAGCCGGGATGCCCCTCACTCTGGAAGGGCCGCTGCTCACCAGGGGCAGAATCTGGGCAGTCAGGAGGTGGCCGTGGGCGCCCAGTCACTGCACTGTCAGCAGTTTGGGGGCTGCCTGGACTCCCTGGCGAGAAGCCGCGCCGCCCCCAGTCCCGTCCTTCCTGGATTGCATTTGCTTATTGATTCACAGCGAGATGTGCCAGGGGATGATTTATTTAACAGCAAACGGTGCTGCAAGGGAGCAGAGCAAGTCTGCGTGGGAGCCAGCCGGAGGGAGGGGCAGCTGGGCGCCCGTCGCAGGGCAGGGTGGGGGGCAGAGCTGGGGGCCCCGAGAGGGTGGGCAAGCGGGCAGGCTGTACTGGCTGTGGCTCCCTTCTTCCCCTAGAGATGAACATCGCGCCCGCCTGCAAAGAATCCTGATGTGCAAATGGATTCAGAACAGGCGTCACCTGGAGAGGGGCTCAGACCTGTCCGTGGAGGGGGCAGTCTGGAGCAGTGGGCTCTGAAAGCAACACCCCTCTCAGTGCCCAGCAGCTCCCCGCTCCGCCTGGGGCACTCTGGGGGTGCGTGGGTGCAGCGCCTGCCTGGACGGTGCGGAGAGCCCTGCAGGCTCGGCCCCTGCCCGGAGCAGCCCTGCCCGGCCCGGCTCTGTGGCCATCGCTGCTGCTCTGAGGCCTGGGGGACATGGAGGTCCAGCCTCGCTGCCGGAGGAGGCGAGCGCAGCGTGGACCCCGGGCCCGGAGCAGATGCTCTGGGGCTGGTGATGTGGCTGCCTCGGCTTCCCCGGCCGGCAGCTGCTGCCTGAAGGGCCAGCCTGAGCCCTTCCGTGTGGGCCTCCTGCCCGAAGACTGGGTGACAGAGACGCGGGTGGGGCGCTCTGGGGGTGGTAGGCTCGGGGGGGCCGCGGGGACAGCCCCCCTGCCCCGCAGGCTGGTGCTGGTGGCTGCCTGCAGATGTGAGCTTTGTTTCTCCAGGACTCTGGGCTTGCAAAGCTCCTCCATCCAGCAGAGCCGGCTGCTCCTGAGATGGCAGCACAGCCTCTGAGGGCAGCAGAGCTGGAGCCATCCCACCTGCGCGAGGCCGGCGTGGACGCGCTGTTGCTGGCCTGAGGCCGCCCCTCGCTCCCCGCAGTGCCCAGTGCCATGCCGTGCAGCAAAGCCGTGTCTCTCTCAGTTCCCGCTCTCAGCTCGGCGCCCAGCCGCCAGCTTGGTTCTTACTGCACGATCCGAGTGTCCCGCGCCAGGGCAGCCCATCCCTGTGTTCCGTGCAGACAGCCTGTCCCTGGGACTGCCCTTTCAAAGGCGCCGTGTCAGCGCGAGCATCGCCCCTGGCAGGGCAGCCGGGGAGGCCGAGGACCCCGCCACGCCCTCACTCACTGAGGTCACGTTGTGCCTCGGGGACGCTGGGAAGGCAGGCCAGGAGCACTGTGCATGCCCACTGCCTGGCCAGCAGGCCCTGCCCCGCCCCTGCACTGCGAGAGCTGTTGGGTGCGTCCCAGCGGTCAGTGATGCTGGGGACCCGTCCTTTCTCAGGCCTGGTAACTGCACACGCAATGTTCTCTTTGCCAAGGTGCTGGGCACGAGTGTGGGGCGGTTTAAGGCTGAGCCGTTCCTGGACCCCCTGGTGACACAAGCCAGGCCCAGACCTGGCTGGGTGAGACTTTCAGGTGCGGCCAGGCCTGCTAACGGGCCTCCTTCTTGCTCCATCTTGCTCCTGCACACAGAGGAACTGCTTCTTTTAAAAACGTACTGCAGAAGCGATGCAGTCCCTGCTGAACACTTTGCATGCCAAGCTTCACCCCTTAATGCATTTTTATTTCCCTCCTTTTATGGACAAGTTATGAACAAGAAATAGGGGTTTGCAGGAGAAGTGCGGGCAGGAATATAGCGTCCCCACCGCCCTGCTGCGTGGCGTGTAAATTTCTGTAGAGTCTTTTCTGCCCAGGAGCTGCATGGCACAAAGAGAGAAAAAATGAGTCTTTTATTAGGAGGGCCAGGGCAACTCGGAAGATTACTTATCGCAGACACGCTGCGTCCTGGAGAGCAGATCACAGTGGCGGCCTCTCCGAGCTCCCAGGAACTCCGGGAGTGCAGACCCGGAGTCAGTGTTTCTGACACAGGTTCGTCCCGCCCGCTTCCCGAGGCTGCTGGGCGCGGGACCCCCTGGTCCTGCCGCTGGCAGGGGGGCGCGGCCCGCAGCCTGCAGGAGCCTCAGGCTGTCGCTGTGGTTCAGGCGCCCGCGTTGGGGCCACGCAGTCCAGGCTGTGTCCTTCCCACTCGCGCCTGAGACTGACCGCTGCACGCCCTTCCTCCTCCGCCCCAGGCCCTGCCGCCACGGCCTCTCTGGGCGCCCCTGCTCGGGCCTGTGGCCGAGGACGTTGAGAGGCCCCGTGCTGCAGCACCCTCTGGGGAGCCGGGGCTGCTGGGCCTCTTGTCCACGCTCGGTGACCTCTGTCCTCCTCCAGGCTCCGCCTCTGCCCTTTGCCTGTAGCTCCCCCAGCCCCTCACCCAGACACACAAGCACACACACATGCACACGTGCACAGGCACACACAACACACACACATGTGCACACACGCACACTCAAGCACATGCTCATGTGTGCATACATGCACACTCACACTCACACGTGCATACACACATGCTCACACATGCACACTCACAACACACATGTGCACTCACGCACTTATACATGTGCGTTCCCATCATACACATGCGTACATGCGCGCACATTCAACCATGCAGTGTGCATACAGTCACAGTGCTCACACATGTACACACACTTGTGCACACATGCACGCACTCGCGTGTACCTGTACCCACTAACATACATGCACACACGGACACACTCACACTGATAGGTACATAGACGCGCGCACACACATGTACACGCACGTGCACACACAGATTTCAATGCTGCTGGTACAGAAGGCACTTTATATACCTCCAGCCCGGCGCCCTGATTCTCACTCTCAGCTGGGACCTGCTTCCTCGCGGGCCGCTTCCTCGTCTGCCCCCCACCGCCCTGGCACCCCCAGGCTACGCATGGTGTCCACTCCCCAGGCCGCGGCTGCTGCAGTGCCTCGGCTGGGCAGCCCGCGCGTCCGCGGCTGGGGCTGAGCTTGCAGCTCGGACCAGCCCCGAGACCAGCGCCGGGGAGCCTCCCTGCAGCAGAAGCCGCGACCCCTTCTCTCTGCCCCTCATTCTTCCATCCCTAGGGGTCTGCGTCCTCAAGCCCACTGCAGGGCTGCTGGCTCCCTCCCGGCCGGGACCGCCCCGGTGCCCCCTTTCTTCCTCTCTGGGCGCGCCCCGGCGCCGCCGCGGCCCCGCCCTCTCCTTTTGTCCCGCCCCAGGCCTGGGGCAGACGCGGCGCGCAGGGGTCAGGCCGGCGGGTCCGCTCGGGCTCCCGCGCGCCTCACCTGCTGCAGGTTCGGTGCCGCCTACCTCCCGCACCGCCCCTCGTCCTCCGGCGGCGGGTGCGCATGCCCGCAGCCCAGCGCAGGACACTGGCCTCTGCCGCCCGGCGGGCGGCTGCCCGAGGGGCGCTGCGGCCAGACCCTGGGGCGGGCTATCTGCGCCCCGCCCCTTGACCCGACCCGCGTCCCGTCCCACCCCTCCCCTCGAGCGCCCCTCCCCTCCCCGCCCCCCTGCCCCCGCCCCGCCCCTCGGCTGCCGCTGACCCCTCAGCGGAATTGCCTTCCCGGCCCAGAACCGCCCTCTCCCGGACTCCGGTCAGGTCCTGCTCGCTCCTGCCCCAGGAAAGCGCCTCCCGGGAGGCCGGCGGGCCCCAGGAGCCCCTCGCGTGAGGTTGCTGTGGTCGCGTTGGCACTCATTTCTGGACCCCAACTCATTCCAGTATATAATTTAAAGGCTTCTTCTCTTTTCTGTCATTTCTCAGTGACAAACCGCTGACTGACAAGGGGCGGATTCCTGTTCCGAGGGGAGAAGCTTCTGCAGGCGCCCCCTGCAGGCGGCGGGCCCCTCCCAGGCCCGGGGCCCCAGACCAGGCTGTGGCTGCGGCCGCGGAGTCCCTCTCGCGGGCTTGAGCCCGGCCAGGGGCTCAGTGGCCTGGAGCCTTCAGAATAACCCGGACATTACATTAAACGTGAAGCAAAATATTTTGAAATAATGATGAAAAAGCGTGTCGAAATCAGGCCCTTCCGAAGCAAACTGTCCCCCGCGCTGCCCTCCCTCGTCCCTCGTGGGCTGGCGTCTGCGCGCGAGGGGCTGCGTGGGCCGGGCCGCCTTGGGCACAGCGGCCACGAGGCCCCGCGGCCGGACCGGCGTCCGCGAGCTGACCAGCTTGTCATTTACCGCGCTGAGCCTGCAGGAGGCGCGCTGCCCCGCCCGCTGGCCGCTGCGCAGACGGCCAGCGCCAGGGGATCCGACCGCCCAGAGGCGACTGAGTCCCTCGTCCACCCTGACCCCGCTGCCTTTAATCCCGGTGGGCGCGGCCCTCGGTGTGGCTGGGCGGCCTCAGCCCGCCGCGCTGTGTCCAGGGTCCCTGCTGACCCTCAGGAGGATGGGGGCGGCCGCTGGGACTGCAGTTGCCCTGTGGGCCCATGGCCCGCGGGCGCGTCTGAGCTCGGCTTGAGGAGAGCGCCGCCGCCCCTCCACGTGGTCGGGCCCCTGGGGCCGACCCCTTGCTCTGCGGGGTACTCTCGGTCTTCCCTCTGCTCCGCCCCAGGCGTGCCCACCCAGCCACTCCGTCAGAGCCTGGGGCCTGGGGGGCTCTCCCGGAAGCCCTGTCTGCCCCCGGCGTCCGCGTGGGGCTGCAGTCCGCGCAGGGAGCCCGTGGGGTGGGGGTGGGGCGCACGCGGCTCCCAGGGGTCCCCTCCTCTCCTGGAGAGGTGCAAACCACGGGGTTTTGAACTTCCAAATTTTTTTCAGCTTTGTTGAATTGTAACTGAAGAACACAGATTTTTTTTTTTTAAAGATTTAGGTGCAGGCCAGAGGTGCTGGGGGTGAGAGGACTCCCCAGAGACAGAGTGGGGAGCAGAACAGGCGGATCTACTGAGGTACACTGCTGAGGGGGCAGCGGGGAGACAGGAGGGGTCTGCCGCGCCCTGTGGGAAGCTCCCTGGCCGACCCAGCTCAGGCCGCAGTGGCTGCGAGAGCTCGGTGGTGCTGAGACTCACCCCCTTGCACAACCAGGGAGGCCCCAAACACAAGAGTTTTAAGAATGAAGGCAGCTGACGCGGCTGGTGCCCGAAACCCTGATTGTCCCTGCCTCCGGGTGTTCCCAGGACTCCTGGAAAGTGTGGGAGGCCGGGGGCCTCCTTGGTTTTCTGGAACCTGCCCCTATAGCCAACTGTGAGCTGTGAGCAGCCCTGATTTCCCAAGGGGACTTCGCGGAGACGCTGCTGTTGCACGCGGACTGGGGTGGGCTGGGACAGCCGCCCCCTGCCGCATGGGGTGGCCCTCGAGCCCCCCGGGGCCGAGTCCCGACCCAGCGCCAGAACCCCAGGCCGGCCTGGGGAAGCCCGGGTGCGGCCTTGGGCGACGGAGCCAGATTCTGTCCCGACTTGCCCCTGCGGTGTTTTTACGGCTTCAGCTTCCCTTTCACGTCTATAACCAGAGTCTGGTGTGTGGGGGGGGATGATAACTTCTGAGCAAAATGCAAATTTGGAGCATGACCATACAGTCACCAATGTACAGTCATCTGGACGTCTTCAGTAGAGATTTGGTAAGTAAGAGCCACGTTGTGAGGAGGCTGATACTGTCAGCTTCGGGCTGTACAGCAGTGAGATCACAAACTTACTGTCGTGAAACCATGAAACAGTGAAAGTAAAACCCTTCGTTTTATTTGAGATCAAACGTCCGTCAATGCGACGTTTATTTTCATTCAGCACACGCCTGGCCCGCGCGCCACCAGCCGGTCTCCAGGCCCTGCGGGTGCCCGGCTGGGGCCTGTGTCCACCCCGAAGGGTCCCATCAGAGATTTCCACCGGTCTTTCCCACGGCTGGGCAGGCACTTCGCGGGCTTGGTGCTCTCTGGGCCCGGCCTTCGGCCTCTGCGGTGTTTGACGATTCTCTGGATGTGCTCGGCCCCCCTCCATTTCAAAGAGGCGTGGTGGGACAGGAATGGACGGGGCCTCTCCTGGGGCGCCTGTCGGGAGTGACCATGAGTGACCTAGAAGGACTTGAGCCCTGGTGTGGCAGCAAGGCCGAAACACGCAGCGGTCCGTAGCGAGGGCCGCGCTGTCTGGGGTCGAGGTCATCTCAGTAACACGGGCACTGTCCCTCTCTCCGTCCCCTGCTCGAGAACACCTGCCGTGGGACAGGCGCCGCTGGGGGGCTGGAGGGAGCAGGTGCGTCTCAGTGTGCCCCGCCGCAGCCGTGTTGCCCAAGGGCGGTCACCCCCCTGCTGAGCGAGGGCCTCGCCAGGCCGGCTCATCCAGCAGGGGCAGCGAGAGGGCAGGCCGGCGCCCATGGGCCAGCGAGGCCCAGAAAGCTCCGCGGGGAGGCGGGCACAGTGCAGGAGGCTCCGAGCCAGGGAAGCAGCATTGCAAGTCTTCGTGGGACTCTTTTAAACGTGCTCTTGTTAAAGAGCATGCGGGACCTTCTCCTCCTAGACAGGGGAGGGACCCGCACGCATCCGTGCGCGCGTCCCCTTTCGTTGGCGTGGGTGTGATCACGAGACCCACAGAGCCTCTCTAAACCATAGGTCCATGTGAGGGGATTTTAATGGAAGAGCTACGACCGCTCCTTGGTCTCTGCCGTGCAGCGGCTCCTTTCCCCTGGGGGATGGCTCTGTGGGGTCTCCTCGCCCAGCTGGTTCCCCTGAAGGCACACACCCACTGCCCACTCTGCTGCCTGCCCGACCCCGTGGCCAGTGAGCTGCTGGGCAGCGGCGGGCGCCTTCCTCCGGCTGGCGCCTCCCTGCCTGAGACCTGCCCTCAGCTGCGGTCTGTCCAGGCATCCCGGCCAGCGGCCGGTCCTCTTCCCGGTCACGCCACCTGGACATCTCGAGGCTGAGCTCGAGTGGAGACACCTACTGGCCTCCCGGGAAAGTCTCGTCTCGGAAGTGCCCTGAATGTGCTGGATCTCGGCTTCTGAAGGGGCTCAGGGCGGGGAGAACTCCCCCCCGCACCCCGGCCAGGGATGCAGGCAGCTGGGGTGCGGCCAGCTATCCTGTGGGGCAGCGCCAGCCCCCGACCCTGGGACCCGGCTTGGCCCGATGCACCCACCGCCCCGCAGCTGAATTCCTTTGGAAGTTTAAAAAGAAAGCCGGAATGCTGGGCCAGGGCCTGCAGTGGTGACGCCGGGGCCTGGGATGGGCTCAGAAGCTTTGGGTTCGGGGGCCTGGGACTGGGGGCACGGGGCTGGGGCGGCCCCAGCATGGGGGCGCGTCTCTGACTGGAGCCGGGTCTCCGTGGCTCGTGCTGCTGTTCCTGGAACCGGGTCCACAGCCCCCAGACTCCCGAGCTGCGGCCGCAAGGTGTCCACGCAGCCCTGTCTCCCAGGACACGAAAGGCTGGGCTCCCGCCCTGAGGAGCAGCTGCCCCCTCCTGGTGGCCACTGGGCAGCCCTACGCCACCCCTCCTGCCCCTGCTCAGTAGCTTCAAACGCCCCTGGGTCCGAGGGGTCAGGAGGCCACAGGCACCTTGGACTGTCCACCTGGCAGGGCGACTGGACACCCCAAATTTGTCCCCAGAAGCGTGTCGGTCAGCAGCTTGTCCGTCCAGACCGTGTCCTCGGTGTCGGCCCCGGGTCAGAGCCTTCTAAGTCCAGCTCCAGCCCACTCAGCCCACAGGCAGGGCCAGTCAGAGGTGCCCAAGGCGGTGCCCCCCACACCTGCACACCCCGCCTTCCAGGGGCAGTTTGGGCTGCAAGGCTGCCTGTGCCCGCCGGGCTGTGCCCGCTGAGAGGACGGGGTGTCGCGCCACCCTCGCTCTCAGCGCTCTCAGCGCCTCCGAGCCGGAGAGCCGGGAGGGGACACTCGTGGGGGGCTCGGGCCTGCGGGCTCCGCCTCTGGGGCCTCCATCTGGCTCCGCGTCTGTGACGGGGCCTCAGGCTGCAAACCGGGGTGACGGTCAGTCGAGTCGGCTGCAGGGGCCACCGGCTGGGCTCTTAGTTTGCCCGAAACATTGTCGTTGGAGAAAATAGAGCGTTCCATATTTCAGGGCAGTGTTCGCTTTAGTTATTTCCTACCCAAAGCTTAATGTTTATGAGCGTTGGCTTCTTGCACTCTGAACATTTCCAGGCTGTGGGTCGTTCCTCTGCTGGCCAGGCGCACGCAGAGGTGGGGCGTGCACCCCAAGGGCCATGGGTGGGCGCAGCTAAGGGGTGTGCCGGGTGGGGTGGCGGGGCTGTTGCGGGGGCCGCTGCCCTGCGGGTCTGAGTACTGCCTCTCTGCCCCAACACCGCCTGCAGCCCGCAGCAGACACTGCTCCGCCAGCCTGCCCCTCACAGCCGGACGCTCGCCCTTGGTGGTCTGCTGCCCTGCGCCTCAGGACTAGCAGGGACCTGGGCACCAGGACAGCGTCCCCGAGAACAAGGAGCCAGGGACCCTGCACTGCGCGACTTTAAGTACCTACGTTTTTTAGCAGCTGCATTTCATCATCTTTTAGTATCAAAAGATTCCTTGCACTTGAGGGTTTTGAGCGACTACTATATAAAGAAGAGAGTCTTTTTTTTAAATCAGTAGTTTTTTGCAAGCCTAACTTCTCTGCACGTATCTTTCACAGATTAAAGGCTCCACCTGAAGACAAAGCCTTCTGCTCACCGGGCCTGGACCAGCCGCTCTGCCCTGCAGTTAAGGATGGTGTTGCCATGGCGACAGTGGCTCCTGCTGCCCTTCCTCGGCTGCCTGGGAGGTGCGGCCAGCTGGGCTTGCTAAGTGGGGTGGGACGCCTCGGCCCAACTCGGCTCATTTTTGGATGCCAGGATGACATTCCACCAGCAGCAAAGAAAAACACATCTTTGTTTCCCAGAAAAAACATTCTAATTCTCAGATTTTGATTTCACTCCCCAGTTTCGTTTTGTTTTTTTTTTTTAAAGATTTATTCATTTATGCATTCAAGAGCTGGCATGCCAGCCAGAGGAGCAGGGGTAAAGGATTCTCCAGAGACAGAGTGGGCAGCAGAACAGGCGGATCCTCTGGAGCACACTGCCGAGGGGAGCAGAGGGGGGACAGGAGGGGTCTGCTCCGCCCTGTGGGAAGCCCCCTGGAGCACACTGCCGAGGGGAGCAGAGGGGGGACAGGAGAGGTCTGCTGCGCCCTGTGGGAAGCCCCCTGGAGCACACTGCCGAGGGGAGCAGCGGGGAGACAGGAGAGGTCTGCTGTGCCCCTTGGGAAGCCCCCTGGCCGGGGATCAAACTCGTGCTGCAGTGGCTGCCAATAGCTTCACAGTGCTGAGATTCAACCCCTGCACCCCAAGGAGGCCCACCCCCTAGTTTTTATAAACCACTTTTTTCAACAGCAAAAACAATGTTACAAACAGAACATATCAGAACTTTAATTAATTTCTCCAAAAGGAGTTGATGTTTATCATCTATAATATACAAGGGAGGATGGAAATTTTTAAAGACTGCTGGTATTTCTCGTCTAATCTTACATAAATGGGATTTTTCTTATACTTAATAGTTTATTATTTAATAATTTATTATTAAGTATTATTGCGTATTAAGGATCAAAAGTTAAGATAGGCTATTTTCTTTTTTTTTAATTTGAAACTTAGACCAAAGCAGAAAGAGAACGGAATAATTCTTATTCCTCAACCATAGAAAAACAGCTATTACTAATCAGTTGATGTATTTCCTTTTTGCTTAATTTTGTTTTGTCTCCTGGAGGAGGATATTTTAGAATAAATGATATCTGCACAAGTAGTTGTTTCATTTTACAGTTTTTGCTTCTTATAAAAATTCCCCAGCATATAAAGTTGAAAAACTGATGTGGGTGTCTGCCCGCCTAGGCTTAGCCACTGGGTAGCTAGTAAGTGTGAAATGTTTCCTTTTGTTGGTTTACTTGCTAAAGTGTTGGGAAGTTAGTGACAGAAGTTACTACCTCTCACCCCTAAAAAATCCCAGAAGACCTGTTTTCTAAATACAATTTCTTTTTTTTTTTAAAGATTTATTTATACATACAAGCTGGGGCACAGGCCAGAGGCGTTGGGGGGGGGGCGAGAGGGTTCCCCAGAGACAGAGCGGGGAGCAGAACAGGCAGATCAGAAACACACTGCTGAGGGGAGCAGCGGGGAGGCAGGAGAGGTCGGCCGCGCCATGTGGGAATCTCCCAGGCCGGGCGTCGAACTCGCGTTGCCGCTGCCGACAGCTCCGCAGCGCAGCGCTCAACCGCTGCGCCACCAGGGAGGCCCAGTAGGATTTCTTTATGAGACTGAGGAACTCGTGAAACAGCAGCTGACATTTTTCCCTCTCAAGAGGAGGAAACTTTTGGGAAGGGGGGGCGGCGCTTTCTCACCCGAGGGGCATCAGGTGAGGGGCCAGGACGAAGACGGGGCGTGCGGGGGGCAGCAGCCCTGTGCTGAGCCGGGGGCCCTCTCCCAAGTTTCGATGACCGCTTATGGCGGAAACCCACATTCAGGGCTGCATTACAAATTAAAACTCCCAGGATTTAATATGCAGCTCTTTGAGGCAGGTTTCCCTAGAGACGACTCAATTTAGTTCCCAGACCGTCCTGGGCTATGGCTAGTCTAGGCCGGGGAAGCGATTATTGACACATTGCTGTCTTTTTAAATGTTCTTTTTAAATGTTCTTGCAGAAAGACCACTGCAGCCACAAAAGGAAACGTTCTTTTCTTGGATTCTTTTCTTCACTTGCAACATTTATTTGAGTTCTAATTTAGTAGAAGGAGCAAAATGAACTGGGGACTATCATTGTTACTGCATTATCATAATGTCATTCAACGATTTCAAGAAACAACCTCGTAACTCCCCAAATAAGTGCAAAGGGAGAACATGCTCAGAAAGTGGAATTCCCGCCAACGAAAATGAGACCATTTTACATAGGATTAAAATTCAAACGTGTAATTTTCAACTACGTGCAGATTGTGTTGGGCGTTTGTGAGCTACAGGTCAGAGGGTTAGGTACTTAGGAGCGAGCTTAGAGTAAAATCAGTGTCTGCTCCAGGACGCCGCTGAAACGAGCCCCTGGATCCTGCACACGCGTCGTGAAGGGCGCGGGGCGGCCGCGGGGCGCGGGGCGCGGGGCGCGGCTGCGGGGTCTGCGCAGGCGCCGGGCCGGGCGCGCCGCAGCCCGGGCTCCTCCCAGAGTCCGCGGAGACGCCTGGTGGGGCTGCCCTGGCTCGGCCTCTCGCCGGGCCGGTCCTGGCTGGTCCCCCGGCCCTGAGGGCGCAGAGCCCAGCGCGGGAGGCAGCCGCGGGCTCCGCTGTCGGCTCTCAGAGGGGCCGGGGCGCGCGGGCGGGGGCCGCGTGGTGACTTGGGTTCACCCCGGCAGGGGCCGCTGCGGGGAGCCGCCGCACCGGCCCTCTTCCTCGGTGTCTGGCCGCGGGTCCTGGCTGACCGGTCCTGCCTGTGTCTCCCCCCCAGGTGAGCTGCTCCCACGCGGCCCCGTGTTCACCCGCGAGCCCAGCGACAGTGTCTCCGCCGCTGGCCCCGAGGGCACGAGACTCACTCTGAGCTGTGAGGCCAGAGGCCACCCCGCACCCCACTACAGGTACGTGGGAGTCTGCGCCCCGAACCCCGAGGCCGCGGGCCCGGCGGGCGCCCTCTGAGGGGCCCAGAGCTCAGCGCCGCTCCTGACCGCGGGTCCGTGAGCCCCTGGCCGCACGCGGTCCTGAGACGTGTCCCCGCAGCGAAGCCGCTGGGCTGGGGCGGTCGGGGCCGCCCGCTGGAATGGCGGTGCTGGGCCTGCTGCCCGCGCCGTCGGGGCAGGTGACCGACAGGGGACGCCGAGCGGCCGCGGCTGTTCCCACAGGGAAACGAGCTCGCTTGGGGCGTGGCCCCTGCGGCGGCGCCTGCTGGCGTGTCCCCTGCAGGAGGACCTGTCGCCCCGCCTGGAGGGGGCCGGGCTGGGCTGGGGCGGGGCTGGCGGCGCTTCCCGAGAGGACCGGCTCTGACTGGTCCAGCCGCCATGAGGGCGAATGGTGGTCAGCAGCAGTTGCTGCCCGCTGTGTGGCCACGGGGAGGCTTGAGGCGCCTGGACGCCAGCCTGGGCCTCAAGAACAGCCGTGGGCCCAGGGTGCGTCCACCGCTCTGCGTCCCCCCCACCCCTCGGCCCAGAGAGAAGACGGGCTCGTTCCAGAACTTTCTCTGCCGAGGCCAGCACCTGAGCTCCTGTCCCCCCGGCCTTGGTCGCTGCCCACACGAGGGAGGCCACCGGTCAGGGAGAAGGCGGCCGTGCTCGCACCTGGACTCCGGCCACCGCTGCCGTCCACCCCTTCTCTGCCTGCGGCAGGGAGGGCCTGGCCCGGCTAAAGCGGCGGAGCTGCCCGAGAGGCTCGTCAGAGGCCAGCACACTTTGCTTTAAAAACACCGTGATCCCCAGAAACTGGATTTTGCAGTGGAAAGTGGGCCGGGGACTGGCCTGGAGGCCAGGGCCGAGCTGCCCGCACGGGCGGCCACAACCTGGTCACTTGGCCCAGCCCTGGCAGGACGCCCATGCTGCCCCTCGGGTTCGGGCGGGTCCCTGCCTCTGGCCCTGTCTCCACACCGGTGACCCGACCTGCCCACCCGCCCACCCCCCCTCCCCTTCAGGGAAACACAAACCAAGACACACGTGGCACCTGCAGCCCAGGCCTGGGGGAGGCTCCGAGGCGGGATGGGCAACCTGTCTCTGCAGCGGGACGAGGGCCCCGCTCCCTGGTCCTGAGCCCGGGCAGGGGGCACCAAACCGGCCAAGGACACTGCCCAAGTTGCCCACCGGTCACTGTCCTAGATCTGCACCCACACGCACAGTCCAAGACCACTCAGGCGTGGGAACATGGGATTTACTTAATAGACATGGAACAAAAAGGGTCACTGAGGCCAGAGATGGCCGTTACCTCACCCGAAGCAGCGTCCAGTCCTTTAAGTCCCACATAAGAAACAGCTACGACGGCGTCTTCCCGCCTCTGCAGACGCACGGCCACCAGACCACAGGCCGGAGCAGCTCCGGGGACAGCACAGGCCCAGAGAGGCCCCGGGGCTGCCCGGTGTCCAGCGCAGCCCAGGCCGACGGCCCCGCAAACGGCCGCCTTGCAGGTCTCGGCACGGCGCCCGCCCCGGCCTCCGCTGTCCTCGGCTGGAGCAGCAGCCACAGCGGGGCAGTTTCCGTTGCTCGTGTGCTGGCAAAGCCTCGGAGCTTTTCCTCGGAGGTGGGTGCGGCGGGGCCGGAGTCGCTGGCGCCGGTCATGGAAGACCCAGAAAAGCTCGCCCCGGAACTCTCTGTCCTGGCAGCGCAGAGCTCTGGCCGCCCGATCCTTAAATCCCGAGCTCAGTTATGGCGGCTGCGTCTCTCTGGCCGCCAGACCCTTTAATCCCGAGCTCAGTCCTGGCGGCTGCGTCTCTCTGGCCGCCGGATCCTTAAATCCCGAGCTCAGTCCTGGCGGCTGCGTCTCTGGCTGCCCGTCGGCGCCTCTGCACCGTGGCAGCTGGCTCTCCTCTTTTCTGCTCCTTCCCTGACCCTTTTATTTCTTCCCAGAGTCTCCACCCCACACTGCAGCACCCGTTAGCATTTCCCTGGGGCTCTCTATCCTGCCAGCACCCCTGCAGGGCACCGCCTGGACCAACTCTGGCCTCAGCCCTGGTCACAGACCCCCGAGGGCTGGTCACGCTCCCCAGCTCGAGGGCCCTGGGGCCCCAGGGACTGGTGGGCAGAACGCGCCAGGGTGCCGCCCCCCCAGGCCTCCCCAGGAGAACAGAGCAGCATCTCCAGGCAGTGCGGTCTCGTTCCTGTGGGTGTTTTTAATGTTCTATTTCAATTTATCAATGAGGAGAAATGGGAACCTGTCAGAAAATGCGTTTTAAGACTCAATTTTTAAGCAGCATCACGATGTCACTCATTTGTAACTTCAGCGGTTATGCTGCAGCCTAACTGGCTATTTTGGGGTAACGTAGTGAATATGCAAACTCAGACGTCCATTCTTCCAAGGGCTGCAATTATTCTCACCACTCCAGTAAACACATTAACAAACGTCGCCTGAACACAAACGCCTCTACTTATTAACTCGAAAGCCACATCTAAAATCACAAATTGCTTCTCTGATTAAATTCCTGATTTTCCTGTCAACCCCCAAATACAGCGGCCTGTGGGCCAGCACGTTTGGTGTGGGCGGCCGGCCAGCCCTGAGGCTCGGCTCCCTCCTTTGTTGTGTGTTGGTCTGAGGTGACCTTGGCTCTCTGGCGACCTTGCTGTCCGCTTTGCCCGGTTCCTGCCTCCCAGTGGTGGGGCCGTGCTGGGTGCTGAACACAGGGGCCACCCCTGACTCCAACGACACCCCGAAGCCACTCGGACAGCCTGGTGGCCGAGGGCAGCACGTCTGTGTGAGAAGCTCCTCGCTGCGGGGCCCCCGGTGCAGGCCCCCAGTCTGCAGGACGCGCATGGACACTGCGGGCTGGCTGTTAGCGAGGCGGTGAGCACCCGCCTCTGCCCGTGCGGGCCCGAGGAGCTGGGTGTGCAGACGCTGCTTGCACAGCCTTTATTCTGGGCGCGCCGCTCAGGGGCGTGTCCGTGTGGGGCCGCGGGCTGCGTGGGGGCCGAGCGCGGAGGCGGGGCGTGGGCACGACATTCTTCGCACTTGGCTGGGTTCCTCAGCAGTCAGGGCTGAGCTCCCAGGTCTGAGCTGCTCCCCAGAACGAAGCGTCTCCCCCAAACCGTGTAACCGTGTGGCTCTTTCAGACTTGCCGCGATCGCAGGGACGCGCTGCTGCGTGTTTGTCTCCGCGGCCTCCACGTCGCCCGTGCTCCCCCCTCCGGGCCACACAGGCCTGGCAGCTTCCCCGGCGAGCACACAGGGCCCTCGTGCCGCCAGACCCGGGTTCCGGCCTCCAGGGGAATCTCGCGAAGCCTCGGCCCGCCGCGCCCCGTGGCCCCGCCCCTGTGCGCCGGCCCGTCCGCCTGCCCGCGCCTGGCTGCTGCGCCCTGGGCGCGCTTCCGGCCTCGCGGCTGACCTGCTTGTCTTGCAGATGGCAGCTGAACGGGACCGACATCGACGTGGGCGGGGACCCCGGCTACCGGCTGCGTGGCGGGGACCTCGTGCTCCTGCGCCCGGACCGGCACCGGCACGCCGGCAGCTACCAGTGCTTCGCCAGCAACTCCCTGGGGACGGTGGCCAGCAGGGAGGCCAGAGTCCAGTTCGCCTGTAAGTTCCCGCTCTGCCCCGCGGGCGCAGGGCACCCCGGGGCTGGGACGGGTTGTCGCCCCGGGGTTTCCAGCACGGCTGCTGTTGGTGGGGCCTCGCCCGGGCGGGGCGGCTCTGCGGCTTCTCTGGTTTTTCTTCACGGTGCCAATCAGACTCAGCGTGCGCGGGCGCGTGAGCGCGGGCACGCGGTGAGGCTTCAGCGTGCTGTCCAGTCTGTCTCGGGAGCACGTGCCCGGTGCAGGGTCTGGGCCCCGCGGCCAGTCTGGGCCAGAGGACACCCGGAAGGAGCAGGCGAGGGTCGTGGGCGGCGGGCTGGCCCTGCGCGTCCTGTTGAGGGGCTGAGCTCCGAAGGTCTGAAGCTGCGAAGCAACGTGCGGAAGGAAGGAGGGCGCCTCCGCTGCCCTGTGAGACTGCCCAGCTCCGGCCTCCCTGCCCCCGCGCCGTGCACTCAGCTGCTGGCCCAGGGCGACCTCGTAGCTCAGCTGAGGGCCCAGGCTCTCTCCAGGGCCGACGCGGAGCGGGCCCAGCTCGGCCTCCGCTCCCTCCGGGGCACCTGCCCGCTGGTCGGGGCTGGGGCCGGCGGGCAGGACCTCCTGCTCCTCCGCGCTGCCCCAGCGCGGTTTCCGAAGTCGGAGTGGGCTGCGCGGCTGTCGCCCGCCCTCCCACCCTACGTGGTGACGCCAGCCCCGGCTCGCGGGGCCCTGGCCCTCTGGGTGACGCGGCTGCTCGCGATGTCCTCTGCCCGCCCGCCTCCCGTGCGCCTCATCTGCTGACCCCCTTACGCCGCCTCCCCGCCTTTGTGTCTGCTCCTCGGCCGGGCTGGCTCTGCTTCCCCAGCGCCGGCCGTGCGCCCGCTGGCTCCCCGCGTCTCAGGCAGCAGCTCCGCCCCCCGACCCTGCTGGGGGCTGGCGACTCCTCGGTCAGGGGGCCAAGGCCAGTTTCTGCTGCCCGGGGCCAGCCTGCCGGCCGTGCGCGGAGGAGCCGGCTGACCGCTCCCACAGCCCCGCACTGTGCGCATCATGAGGTCGTCTCCCTGTCCGAGTTTCTTGCCCCCGCGTGTGGCCCATGTGCCGGGCAGGCGCTGCTGGCCGCTGTGCCCACTCTCGGCATCGTTGTGTTCTCAGTTTGTGCAAATCTGGTGAGTGGAAGGTTGGATCTAATCACGGTTTTAATTTACATTTCTGTGATTGCAACGACGTTTGAACTGTGCCAAGGATTTTACATACAGGATATTCACTTTGGTTTGAAAATGGCGTGATGTCATCGCTTCTTTCTCCGTGGTCTGTGAGCTCTCTGACATGTGTCTCAGCTTCCAAATAAACTCGTTTTCCTACTCGCGTTTTAGTCCCGATTTCTGCCCCAAGGTGCCGGCCAGAGAATGGTCTCTGGGACATCAGCGCTCGGAAACCAGTGATGTTTTTTCCTGTGGCCCGAAATAGGAGCGGCTTTTATGAGTGATGTGTCCGTGCCGGGAAGTGATGAGGTCCCCACACGGCTGCGTGGCTCCAGGGCTGCTGTGCCGACTAAATTGCTTTGGGTAAATCATCTCTGCCCTTTCTGGCACCAAATTTCATTATTTTATCCATTTCTCTCACAGTGATGGTGGATGTCTCAATTTATACTGATGTTCCTCCCCAATTTCACTGTAAAGATCTCAGAAATTATTGCATTAAAAAGTGAAAGTGGGCATATTTGGGGTCGTTATGAGGTCATCTTTTCTCTTTATTGACAAATTTTCTTTATGTTTTAGATTTTAGCCTATTAATTCAATCCCCTTCACGCACTCTGATATTTTGCGTTTTTCCTCCTTCTCTGTTTGGGTTGAGGACCCTGCTCCCTCGTTAACATCAGAATTTATGCAGCTACCTGCTTTCTGGTGGCATCGCCCTGGAGATCCCAGTTGTGTGTTTGACTGGTCGCTCAATGTCGCCAGTGAGAGGATTTTGCGGCGTTTAAGCTGCGCTGCCGCCGGTGGAACCTGGTGCTGCGCTGGCCGGTGCTTTTGTTGGATTGTTCAGCCTCACAAATTAGACTTTATTGTATCTGCTCCTTGGTCTAGTTTTCCTTTCACACATGCAGTTTCTCCAGCTTCTTTTTTTCTTAAGGAAACGCCAGGCTCTTGCTCCTGTCTGCTTTCTTCTTTCTCGAGGAAATGGCTTTCAGCTTGTCACTGGTTGTCCCCTCACCTTGGTTGTTTGGAGCAACTCGCTCTCCGCGGCTCCAGGTGCCCCTGGTCTGAGGTGCCCTGTGCAGGCCGTGTGGCCAGGGCACTGCTGACCCCGTGGGGCGTGGGGGTGGTCCTATGGGGCAGGTCGACGGAAGCCTGTTCTGGAAGTCGGAGCGCCCAGAATCACAAACTTGAACCCTGAAGTGTTCTCCAAGCAGACCCCGGAGGGTGGCGGACGGCCAGCGCCCAGCCCAGCCCACGAGGGCCTCGAGGAGGGAGTGCCCCGTCCGCTGGGGCGCGGGCTGGACAGATAGCCTGTGCTCCCTGTTTACAGGTTGCCTCGGGGCACGTGGCTGCAGGGTTTTGTTGGGCATCATCGAATTAGGTCAGTTTTCAGTGTTCACATTAGGATGACTTTGAAAATGATGTTCAGAACTGAGTTGGCAGCAAACTGTAATTACAGTTATTTTTCCTTTTATGCATAATTTTGATTTTCCCCCAAATTAGTGAGCTCATCTAATTTCTTAATTTTCTGTGGTTTCATCCCTGTGGCAGCCAACATTTTTATCAGTGGTGTGTGTCCTCCCAGATGCTGAGATTCATCAGATAATCTTTTACTTTTTATTTTTGGGAAAATCTGCCCTGGCGTCTCGGAGCCCTCTCCCCCGGCTGGCCCCCCCGCCCCCCTCCCCGGCCGGCCCCCCAGACCCCCCTCCAGCTGTCTCAGAGGGCTGTGCCCTTCCTGGGCTGAGAAAGGGGGTGGTAGAAAGGTGGCTGCCAGCCGTGTGCTCTAAAACACTGTCTGAAATTTGGTGGCGGCGGCTCGCAGGAGCAGCCCCCTCCTCAAGAACTGTGTGCCTGCTTCGCTTGTCTCTGGTCCTGGGCTGCCGAGAGACCGGTGCCCTGTTTTCCTTTCACAAGGGACGTTTTTCTCTGCAGGAAGCACGTGGGATTTTCCCTTTGTCCCTGGTGTTCTGAAGTCTCACAATGAGTAGATCTGATATGGGCTGAATTTTATCTAACATTCCAGATAGTCTGTGGTCCTTATAATTCAAAAATGAGTGTTTTAGTTTTGATGTATTATCTGGTTTCCTCTCCTTAGTTTTCTCTGTTTTCTATTCCATACAGATCATTATTTGCCTTGTGAACCATTATGGCCCTGGGGAGCTGTCAGGAGGGGCCGAGGGGAGCCGGGGGGTCCAGGGGGGTTAGGGGAACAGGTACAGCAGCACCCATACATAGGTGTTTATTCATTTCCTGTGATTCCTCCTGGACCCTCTGCAGGACTTGCTCAGCCTGGAGCTCAGCATCTGGGTTTTGCCCTCCTTGGAGACAATGACTCCATGTTCTCAAGTGCAGTGTGGGCCTCTCTGGTTGGGTGGGAGGGGCGGGGCTCCGGGTCTCTCACTGGTGCCTAAAAGTCTTCCTTCTCCATCTTCCCTGCTAAATTTCCTTTTCCAGATGTGCCTGCTACCTGCAATCCTAGCATTTAGGGGATTCTACCTGTAAATCTACTTTCTATAGTCTCCTCACTGTGAGCTTAGAAGTCATCTCCTTCATTAAACCACACCATTCACCAGGTACCTTCTGTTTTCTAGCTTCCAGAATTGTATGCACTTTGCTCTCGCACTTCCCTGCCTCTGGATTTCTGCCTCATGTGTCTTTACTGCAAGTCCTGGTTTCGGGATTTCTCAGGAGGCAGAGAGCAGTGAGGAGTTTCCTTGGAGGCCTTGTTATTGGCCGTGTAACCAGTGTCTTTAGTTTCCAGAGCTCGCTGTCTCCTCCGTTGCCTCTTTGCATCTGGGCTCGCTTCCCTTCATTAAAATGTGCATCTTGCAGAAATCCACTGAGTAGGCTTCTGATGGTGAACACTGGTTGTTGCTTTTTTTAAAATCCTTTTCCTTTCAGTCTGTGTATCTGTTTTCCCTTGTTGTCCAAAAATAAAAAACGAAACTCTGTAGTGCAGTGTTGAAATCACAGAGGCTGAGCTCGGTTTGAGTCCCCATGTCCACACTTACCAGCCCGTGACTTTGGACAAGGTCTGCATCTCTCTGTGCCTCCTGCAAAGCAGGGGTGGGCTCGCCTTGGCAGGCCTGCGGGTTGGTGAGCCTGGAGGCGTTCCCAGCACTCTGTACGCAGAGACATGCTGTCACCATTTTTATAAAATCCCAGGGCTTGACTGCCAAATCTTGGCTGCGCATGTCACAGAAACTGAAAACTCTCCAGCAGCTATTTCTTGCAGTTCTGTTTGTCTCACAGGCCTGTTGTGTCCTTCTGGTTTTCCTCTAGGATGCACTTGGAAATTTCTCATCCCGTCTCCATCTCTGGAGCCCTCTCCCTTCCTGGTTTCCATCTCTACTCGTCTCTGCACTTGGCTAATTTCAGGCTACACATCACTTGGTCTCCTCTCGCTCCTGCCTGATCCACACTACACTGTCCTTGGAGTTTTTATTTGCAGTGATTACATTTTTCACATGTAGATGAAGTGTCTGGCTTATCTTCGTGCCCCTGTTCTTTTTAGAGCATCATCTCATTTCTCATGGTTTGGTGCCCAGTTCCGTTTCCCTTTGTTAGCTCAGCTGTTTGAGACTCCTGTGTATTGATAGACTCTTGTCATGTTCTCTTGGCTCAGAGTGTCTGGGCACTCACCTAGGAGCTGCTGTCTGGTGACTCTTGCTGGTACTGAACATTTCCATTTTTTGACATAATATTAATGTGAACTTGGTCTTTAGAAGGTTTTGCACCTATGCCTCCATGAAATCCTCACTAACCTTGGTTTCAGGAATGTCCATAGCCAGTAGCTTTGTTGTTTTTACGAGAACCTTCAGGGATTTAACCAGGCTGGCAACTGTTCTGTGTTAGCATTCTGACTCGGTGCTGCAAACCAGGTGCAGACGACTCTTGCTATTCACGTAATTGTGCTCCTCGAGTCACTGCTAGCTCCAGATTAGGGAATACTGAGCCATCCCTCCAAGGACAGGGTACAGGGTGTTCCCTGCAAACCTCTGGACGTAGTATTTCCTCGGCTATATATCTCTGACCTTGTTTTATGTGTGTTTCTGTGTAAAGGTACTGTAGGTAGCACATTGTTGACCTAGCAGCATTAAATTCAAGGTCAGCAGCGCAATAACTCACACCTGAATGGAACTCACCTCACACATTATTCATTTTAAGTGCATCCTGGCTGCTTGCTGCTTAGGACCCCAGAGAGCATCCGCCACCCACCATTTCAGGACCGCGGACAGCATCTGCCGGCTGGTCAGGACCGTGGACAGCTCCCCACACCGCGGTCGGTTCAGGGCTGTGGACAGCGCCCCAGCTTCAGGCAGAATCGGATCAGGACAGTGCCTGCCCCCGGCCTGGTCTATTCTGAGCAGAGCACTTCCACAGAGGACACAACACGAAGGCGCCTGCCCCTCCCTGGCCCAGCAGCACAAGGACCAGCCTGAGCTGAGGTGGGAAGGCAGAGGGTGGTCTCGGCCATGCCCAGCAGAACCCGCGTGTGGAGTGGACTGAGCCCCACCTTGCGATGTGTGCACAGGGCTGACGTGTGTTTGGGGCAGATGAACCCCCAATAGTGACCAGTGACTATGAGGGCTGAGTGTGTTGGATGCACACGAGCCCTAAGTGTCGCCAGGGCTCCGCCCCTCCTTTGGAGTATCTGCTCCCTCCAAAGTGTCACCCTCACCGCTCACTCCAGAGACAAGGAGGCGACAGACGAACTCCCCGTACGCTCCGGGGCCAGGAATGGGCCAACCCTGGGTGACGCTCCGCAGACAGCCCTGATTGCAAAAGGGCTATTCAGGGGCCATTTACAGAACCCCAACATCGGCCCGATCTCCATGAAGTGCAGGACAGAACTGCCACTCTCCACACTGCCCCAGCACCCACAACCCACCCCACTACGTCCCATCCCTCCCTGCCTCTCCCCATCACACTGTACCCCATCACACATCATCTGTGTCCACACTCCACGCCCCATCATTCTGCACCCCGCTGCCCCACAGCACCGCAGCCTGGACCCTGGCCCGGCTGCTCTGTGGCAGGTCACTCTGCTCAGCTCTGCCATCCACGTGGTTTCTCTCGTGTTCACCCAAGATCGCACAGCATCTTGTGGAACTTGTGTCTCCTGCTATTTCTTAAGTTTCCGTGTCTGTCTCGTCTGGTCACTTACTGAGTGGAGCAGGCTCTCTGTGACCAGGACGGGGGAAGCAGGCTCGGTGATCCAGAGGTGGCCACGCCCTTTCTAAAGGCTGATTCCTGTTCAGGTGCCCAATTTTGCTCAGAGGTGCGCTTTGAGCTCTGGCTTCTCCCTGAGTTTCAGACTCAGACGGTCACCTGCCAGTCCTGGTGTGGACGTCAGCAGACATCTCTCGCTTCTATTTCGAGTCCCTCATCTTGATTTTCAGCACCACCGCCCGTCTCTGCGTTCCCAGCCTAATCAAAGGCGCGTTGATCGCTCCCTCAGGCCCCCGCAGCCTCATCATGCGCTCTCTCCGCTCCTGCCCACGGCCGTTCATCAGGAAGTCTGGTCGGCTCCTCCTTGAGAACCCAGAACCCAGCGCCCCTCACTGTGTGCTTGAGAGGGAGTCGGGGCCGGCTCCCCACTGCCACCCAGGGCCGCCTTCCTGCCGGGCGTGACTGCCAAGTCTCAGCTTCCTGCTCCCAGCCCCCAGCCGCCCACTGTTCTCTGCTCTCGCTGGCGAACAGCTTGATCCTTTCACTGCATGCTTGTCCAGCCAGGTCCTCCTGCTCAGAACCTCCAGGGAAGAACCTCACGCATGGACCTTGGCCCCTCAACCCTTCCGGGTCCTCCTCCAGCCCCAGCCCAGCCAACCCCACTTGCCTGCCGCAACCCTGCCCCGATGTGCCGTGGCCCCTGGCCACCTCCTCCCAGTCTCGCCCACTCGCCTTGAGGCGGCCTCAGCGCCTCTCCCAAGTCCACACATGAGACCGGTTCGTGCTGCCTCCTCCATAGCCTGAGCCTCTCCTGACTCGTGCTGCTTCATTCTGTCTCCCTTCGGGGCGAGGCACCGGCGCTCACTGCTGTGCCGCGCCTGGTGGGCCGGGGACCGAGCCGATGCTCCCCCAGGTCTGTCCTGCCCGCCGAGTGAGAACCGCAGCTGGCGCCATAAGCCAGAGCCCAGCCCTCCCTGAAACGCTTCCGTCACGTTACTGTCACACTCAGTTTCCACGGCACCTGGTCCTGGGCCCGCCGTGCCTGCGTCCAGCAAGTCTGCGTGTGGCCAGCTGGGCCGGGGCCCGGGGTGACCTCTGGCCTGGGTGTGGAGGGGCCACGCTGGACAGAGGCGAGGACGGGGCTCCTGCCGCCTCGTTTCCACAGAAGACACACACGGCAGCGCCCGCCGGCCGGGCTGCAGGACGTGCTGGCCCCGGGGACAGGCAGCGCGGCCGAGGCATCGATTCCGTCGCCCAGCACACTGGCTTTGATGACATTCAGAGCCCCTTCTCTGATCGGAAGCAAGTCAGACTTTAAGCAAAGGCTGCCGCCTGCCTGTCGACGCCGCACGCTGTGTGAACTAACGAAGCCCAACAGGGCTCTGCGGTCGCCTCCCGCTCGGCACGTCGTGCCGCGACTTAAAGCCCAAGCTCCCTGCGAGTCGACACGCCCTGCCACGCGTCCTGCGCGTTTCGTCCGCGTGTGCGATGGCCGCGCCTGCTGCTGCCCTGCGGCCACGAAAACGCTGCAGCTCGTGAGTCCCGGCGCGAGCTGGGGGTCGCCCTGACCGACCCTTTGGGGCCGGCGCTGGGGGTCGGCCGGGGAGCCCTCGGACGCCTGCACCCCCGCTCTCTCGCTCAGCTGCGGGTCGGGCTTCCTTGGCCAGGACGGTGGCCGCGTCTGCCTGAGGCGGGCCGCCCCCTTGTGGCCAGCTGGGCAGCTGGTCACGACGCCCACGGTCGCCGGGGTCCGGAGTTGGGCACTCGGCCCGGGCCTGGTGTCCACGCTGCCCCTTTTGGGCGAGCATCCCGGCTCACGGGGTCCGAGCGTGAGCCAGCGGCTCCGGGGTGCGTGACAGACCCGCGACACCCGCGCTGAGCCCTCTCCCCCAGAAGTGCGCGTGTGCGCCCCGTCTCTGCTCCCGCCTGCTCCCACCCGTCCAGATCACCGGCTGCGCCGCTCGTGGCCTGCGCCCGAGGGCAGCCAGCCCCCCGAGACCGCAAGCTGCTGCCCGACCACTCGGGGGTCTGCGCGACCGTGGCCGCGGGGGGGTGGGCGCCTCCACTCCCGGCCTCCTCGCGGGCTGGCCGCTGCCGCGCGACCGGGCCTCGGCCTCCGAGGGGACCAGAGCCGGCAGCAGCCGGGCCCTGGGCCACATCCGGACACGTCTGGGCGCCTCGGCGGGGGCGGCTGCGCCTCTCTCTGGCTGTCCGTGGGGGCCCGTGACTCCCGCCGGCCCCCCACGCTCGGTGGCCACGCGGGTCCTCGAGTCCGTCTGTCGTTCGATCTTGGGGTCCCTGCCCCCCACCCCCAGCAGCCCACGCACCCGCCGTGTGTTCAGTAGAATGGCGGGGGGCTCGTGGGGTCGGGCCTGTCCTTCCGGGCGCTGCGGGGGCCCTGCTGCCCGCTGTCCCACTGGACGTCTGGCCCCGGGGCCACCAGGCAGGGTGAGGACCGGGCCCGGTCACGGGTCACTCTGCGCAGCTCTGGCTTCAAAAAGTTCCTGAAAGTTGTTGTCCATCTGAGGCCAGGAGACGCTGTGAGCAGTTTCTGTCGCTCGGCTGCTCCCAGAGCCTCCGCGCTTTTCCTCGGAGGTGGGTGCGGTGGGGCCGGAGTCGCTGGCCCCGGTCACGGAAGACCCGGAAACGCTCGACCCGGAGCTCTCCGTGCTGGCGGCGCAGAGCTCTGGCCACCGGACCCTTAGCCCCGAACTCAGTCCTGGCGGCTTATCAGTCTCCGCCCCAAACGGGGTCCTTTTCAGCGTTTCCCTGGGGCTCTCCATCCTTGCCAGCACCCCTCCAGGGGCACCACCTGGACCGGACTTTGGCCTCAGCCCCGGTCAGACTGGCAGGACCTTGCTGGCCACGAAGCGGCTGCAGCAGACCCGGGAGGCGGCCACGGGCACCCACGTGAGTTTTCACGTGGAAACAGATTTTTCTTCCCACTCACCCCTGGCGCCCACCGAAGAGGCCGAGCTGGCTTGGAAGAGGCGGTAGTGTCCAGTGCGCCAGCACAGGGCGGGCAGTCAGCAGTGACGAGTCGCGGGGGAGGCCGGTCTGGCTGGGCTGAGCTGGCCGCGCCTTCCTCGGGGGCTGGGCGCTCTCCGGCCCCTTTGCCCTTGAGCTTCACAGGGCGTGGGCTGTCCTGTGCGCACCGGCCGGGCTCATGGGCCTTGGCTGGGGTGCGGTCACTTGCGGCCCTACCGTGCTGGAGTGCCCCCGGGGCCGACTCCACTCAGCCGGGACATGGGAGGTGACCAGGGGTCACTGGGCGAGTGTCCCTGCGGCCGGGTTGGCGCCGCCTCTCGCCGGCCAGCAGGCCCAGCGCCCGCTCTGCCGCGGGGCTCAGGTCTCCCGGATCGGCTCCTCCTGCGCAGCGCGGCCCAGGGGCGGGAGCAGCGGGGTGCTGGGACTGCGGGGACCCGTCCTTCAGGGTGAGGGGCTCAGGCGGCTGGCCCAGGCCCGCGGTGCCGGCAGGGGCTGACTCCCGGGGCCCCTGTGCCGCCCCTAGCCCCCAACCCACACCAGGGTGTGGCACAGGGGCCCCAGCCCAGCCCCTCAGCCGCCACGCTCGCCCCAGGGTCCTCCCGCGAGCGCCCCAGGCCCGCCCTGCCACAGCGAACGTGGGTCCTGTTAGAGCGTTTCTCCGGGTGGAAGGTGCTTGTCAGACACGTGTCTCCCAGTGTCCCCCAAGGCACCGTCAGGAGGCTGCACCCTGCTAGGGAGAGCCGCCCACAACCCCACCTCCTTCCTCTCTACCCCCACCCGCCACTGTCCATCATGCAGGCCTGGGTCTGTCACGGGAGGTGCTGGCAGGCCGTGCACGTACAACCTCAGCCCCCCCACATGCACAACCTCGCCCCCTCATGTGCGTGCACAACCCCGTCACCCCATGCACTCACAACCTCACCCCCCGGTGCGTGCACAACCTCAGTGCCCCTGTATGTGCAACCTTGCCCCCATGTGTGCACAACCTCGCCCCCCCACATGCGCACACAACCTCAGCCTCCCCGTGTGTACAACCTTGCCCATCCATGTGCACGCACAACCTGTTACCCCATGCACTGACAACCTCGCCCCCCAGGGCACGCACAACCTCTGTCCCCCTGTGTGCACAACCTTGTCACCCCATGTGGTCACAACCTCGCCCCTCCATGTGCTCACAGCCTTGCCCGGGGTCTGTGGCCCAGGCGCAGGGCTGGCTCCCTTTGGTCTGCTCTTTGGTTCCATTTCCGCAGCAGCCTCGGTGGCGTCTGGGCAAGACATCTGGGTGGTATGAAAAATACTGAGAACGTTTATATTTAATGTTGCCTAATTTTAACCGTTTGTGGATTTTAATTAAGATTATGTTTTGATGTTGATAATTGAGCAGTAAAACCTCAGGCCGTGTTCTGCGAGTTGCTGACAGGTTTATAATTGAGAAATTTAAGTATTTGCTAAAAATACCTCAATTAAAATGTTTGTTTGAGACTGTATAGGATTGAGCTAAGCTGGTGGCCTCTTTCTCATGCCGAGTGGGGCCACGTCAGTCCTGCGCGTCTTGGTGGGCCTCTCTGCGCTGGACAGGAGAGCAGGCCGTGGTCAGTCCTGTCCTGAGCCCGTGACGGGGCCGCCGCGCTGTCTGCGAACATGTCGTCCCCGTCCCAGCCTCTGAGGCGGGCAGCGGCTGCTCCTCTCTGCGGCTGCCCCTGCATCGTCCCCTCGTGTCCCCGACACCCCAGCACACGTTCCATGTCCAGCGTCGGCTTCGCCAGGCCCCCCCAAACACGCGGCACAGAACAGGTGGTCAGATGTGGCGAGAGCCCCGAAATGCCCCTTCCGCGGCAGAGCCCTGCAGCCTCGGGCTTCTCATGCAAAAAGCGGTTCCCGGCGACGTGAGGGGCAGTGGTGCACTTGAAGGGGCGCTGGCCAGCACGCTGGCCTGCAGACACTGCCCGGGTCACCCGAGGGACAGGCGGTGGGGGGCCAGGCAGACACCCCTCTGTGGCCAGGTGGGGCAGTGACCCGAGGTGGGCACCCACCAGCAGGAGAAGGCCGCCGACAGTGTGTCCACGGGCAGGGCCAGGCGAGAGTGACTCCTCACCCTGGCTCTGCCCGTCTCTTGGGGGGTGGGGGCTGCGTGGGCGTCTGGGAGCAGCGCTGCCGGGCAGCGGGCGGGCAGCGGGCGGGCAGCGCGTTCAGACTGCGGCGGTGTGGATAGGGGCAGGGGGTGCGTGGGCCCGGGCGCCCCCAACCCGTCTCTCCCGTGTGTTTGCGTCTGTCGAGACCCCCCGTGTCTGTGGGCAGCCCCCGCCAGACCCCACTGTCCCTCTCCGGACGTCTCGGCGAGTCCAGGCCGCCGGCTCCCCGGGCTCCCCTGCCGCCGAGCCTGGGAAGGGCCTTGGGTCTCCGCCCGAGGGCCGGGGCGTCCCTGCGCGGCCCCTGACCCTGCTCTGTTTCTGCCTCAGACCTGGACAGCCCCAAGGCCGGCCAGCGGGGCACGGTGTCGGCGCGGGAAGGCCAGGGCGTGGTGCTGCTGTGCGGGGCGCCCCCGCACTCCGGAGGTGAGTGCGGCCAGCTCCCGGCCAGCCCGGGACGGCCCAGGTGGGCAGCGGGCAGCGTCCGGTGGCTGTGGGCGGGCAGCAGCGAGGACCAGCCTCCAGGCGGTCCCGACCTCCGGGCCTGAGGGCCAACAGCTGCCCGAGTCCCAGGCGGGCACCCTGTCCTGGCGGCCGGCGATGCCCGGGCGTGACCTGAGCACGGGTGGCCGGTGCCCATCCACGCTGCTTTGGAGTGCTGGACTCGCGGTCCTCTCCACAGCGGTGAAAGTGGGGTGCATGGGCTCCAGAGGGTGCGCCTTCCTCCTGGGGAGGTTGTGCAGGCAGCGCGGGGCCGTGGGGGCCAGCCCTTCCTGGCTGCTGCAGCCACCAGAGCCAGGGCGGCCGGGCCTGCCCCAGACAGAGCCCTCGGGCGCCCCCCACCGCTCTGGCCCCCCACTCCTGGCTGCCCCTGTCCCACCACGGGCCTTGGTTCCGTCCCTGGGCTCACGCCTCTGCTCCTCCCGGGCTCCGTTTTGCGGTGGGGGTGGGGCTCGCTTCGGGGGCGGGGCTCGCAGTGGGGGCGGGGCTCGCAGCGGGTGCGGAGCCCTTGGCGGGGGCGGGGCCCGCGGTGGGGGCGGGGCTCGCAGCGGGGGCGGGGCCGGGGCCGGGCTTGGACTCAGGATGGCCTCAGGCGGTGGTCCCGGGGTCCTGGCCGACGCTGCTGTCCATCTCTGTGCCAGACGGGGGACCAGGGCCCAGCCCCGAGACGGCACATCTGTCCTGGCCCCAGTGGGGCCGTGCCCCGCCCGAGGCGCCTCCTGCAGGCCCTGGCTGGGGGCCCCCTCCGCCCTGCAGCGTGGCCGGGTGCTGCGGGGGCCGCGGGGGGCGCCTCCGCGTGAGGTCCCGGGGAGGCGGAGCAGAGGCGGGGTCAGGCGAGAGGAGGGGACTGGGCACAGGGCCGCTTCTGGGCCCGAGGGGCAGCCGAGGGGCAGCCCGGCGCTGGGCAGTGGCACTGGACACCAGACTGGTAAGAGACTCTTGGGGCGCAAACTGTCTCCGTGCGCCAAAGTCGAGCGTGGTGTCTCGCTCCTGGCTTAGGGCTCAGCGTCACGCACACATGACAGCCATCACACGCTCGCATGCACGCACACGCACGCACACATGCTTGCACTCATGCACGCCTGCATGTGCACTCACACGCACACATGCTCCCTCTCACAAATGCTCACACACACTACCACACGCACACATACACTCACGTGCCCGCTCATGCACGCTCATACACACTCACACGCGCCCACATGCATGCACACACACACGCAAGGTCATGCACAGATGCTCACACATGCTCACACATGCACACATGCACCCTCATACACACACACACAGACACAGAGAGACACACACAGAGACAGAGACAGACACAGACAAAGACAGAGACAGAGACACAGAGATAGAGACAGAGACAGACACAGAGAGACACATACAGAGACAGAAACAGAGACAGAGACACAGAGACAGAGACAGACACAGAGAGACACAGAGACAGACAGAGACAGAGACAGACACAGTGAGACACAGACAGAGACAGACACAGAGAGACACACACAGAGACAGACACAGAGACAGAAACAGAGACACAGAGACAGACACAGAGACACAGAGACAGACAGACACAGAGACACAGAGACAGAGACAGACACAGAGAGACACAAACAGAGACACAGAGAAAGAGACAGACACAGAGAGACACACACAGAGACACAGAGACAGAGACAGAAACAGAGACAGACACAGAGACAGAGACACAGAGAGACAGAGACAGAGACAGAAACAGAGACACAGGGACAGAGACAGACACAGAGAGACACATACAGAGACAGAGACACAGAGACACAGAGACAGAGACAGACACAGAGAGACACACACAGAGACACAGAGACAGAGACAGACACAGAGACAGAGACACAGAGAGACAGAGACACAGGGACAGAGACAGACACAGACAGAGACAGCGGTGGAGGGAGGATGCCGTCTGCAGCCAGAAGACCCTGTGACTGGGCGGAGCAAACTCCTCTTCTGCCCACGGCCTTGTCTATTTCCCCGTGCAAACGGGCCTCTTACCTGGCCTGACAGCCGCTCGCGGCCAGACGGGACGCGGCCCGCGCGGGAAGGGGCTCTCGGTGCGCGAGGCGGCTGAGGCGGACAGGGCTCCTTCGCGCCCCAGGGGCTGTGTCTCCTGCACCCCGACACCCTCGCTGAGGTAACCGAGGGCCTGGTGGGAACTGCGGCGCAGCGCCCACGCCCAGCCCGTAGGGGGCGCCCTGTCGGCGGCTTTGCTGAGGAGGTTTCCGTTTATGGAGGACAGTGGGTCCTGCGCGACGTGTCAGCAGGCAGGCATCAGCTCACAGCCGGCGCCGTCAGCGCCCCCTAAGCTGACCCTGTCCCCGCTGCTCCTGGCGATGAGACCATCGCTTACGCCACAGACGGCCCAGTGCTCGGGCCCGTGCGTGAGAGGCCTGTGGCCGGCAGGGGCGGCAGCGGGGAGGGCGCACCGGCAGCGGGGAGGGCGCACCGGCAGGGGGGAGGGCGCACCGGCAGGGGGAAGGGCGCACCGTGGTGAAGGCACACTGGCGGGCGCAAGCACCCTGGAGTAGAGGGCTTGGGGAAGGAGACGGGGCACCGCAGTGCCCAGTTCCCCGCGCCCCGAGAACACTCCATTCCGAATGAAAGTGGAGGCCAAAGGCAGCAAGGGCGGCCCAGGCCCCTGGGAGCTTCTCTGGGTCGAGAGGGCCCTGCAGGCAGGGCTGGGCGGGCCAGGGTGGGCAGGGCCGGGGCCAGGGTGGGGCCTGGGCGGGGCCTGGGAGGGGCCTGGGAGGGGCGGGGCGGGGCCAGCGTGCGCCAGAGCCGCTCAGCGACAGTCCTGGGCCATCAGCGTGGCCAAGCCCTCAGCTGCCTGCGAGGTCAGCAGGGTCAGCAGCGCCCCCCACCCCGCGGGACCACGAGGCTATGCTCTGGGCGGGGCCTCGGGAAGGCAGTGGGCAGGTGTGTGTCCCCGAAGCGGCCTCGTCCTGGCCTGTCCGGTTCTGCTGGCCCCTGTGGAGCCACCCGCAGGTCCGCCTCCCTCCCCGCGGCTCTCGCTCCGCCTGACGCCCGCTGGGCCGTGCCCTGGTCCCTGCCCCCTGCCCCGCCGCGGATGGCTCTCCAGGGCTGACCGCCGCTGGCTTCTGGGCCGTCTCCAGCTCTCTCCGCCCTGCAAGCGCTTGACCGGGGCCGCCCACCCCACGGCAAACCTGCCGTCCCGCAGCCCTGGCCCGGAGGCGGCCAGACCCCGCTTGGCGCCACGGGGCCCCGCGGTAGTCTCGGCCGCGCCCGCGGTGCGCTGGACAGTTTCCTCTGTGAAGGTCTGTCCGAGAGCTCCGTCCCCCGGGATGGTTTTGGGGCCAGCAGAAGCCGAGTCCCTGCTGGGGCCCTGCGGCCCTGGCCCCGCCCCCAGCGCCCGCAGGAGCCGCAGGCTGCGAACTCCACCGCACTGTGCCAGGCAGCCGGTCAGGCCTCCGCTCCGTGTGGCTGCTGGCCGCGGCGGCCATCCCCTGTTGCCCACAGGGCCTCGAAGCTGGCTGGCCGGCTGGCCAGGCCTCCCTGCCCTACCCCTGGCCACGCCCAGACACCCGCCAGTCCCTTCGTGGAGGCTGGCCAGGGCTCCAGGGCCCCTCCCACGGGCTCGTGGGCGGGGACACGCCCAGGACACTGGAGGGCAGCTCCTGTGCTGTGGCCCCGGCGCCCAGGGGTGGCCAGCTGCCCAGCCCTGCCGCAGCTGACCACACCTCTCCGTGCCAGAGCTGGCGTTCGCCTGGATCTTCAACGCGTACCCGACCTTCGTGGAGGAGGACGGCCGCAGATTCGTCTCCCAGGAGACTGGCCACCTCTACGTGGCCAAGGTGGAGCCACCCGACGTGGGGAACTACACCTGTGTGGTGACCAGCCTGGTGACCAGCGCCCGTGTGCTGGGCTCGCCGACGCCCCTGGTGCTGCGTGCAGACGGTAGGAAGCCCCCAGGTGTCCCCAGGTGTGATGCCCCCAGGTGCCCCCAGGTGCCCCAGGTGTGGTGCCCCCAGGGGCCCCTGGTGTCCTCAAGTGTGGTGCCCCCAGGTGCCCCTAGGTGTCCCCAGGTGTGGTGTCCCCAGGTGTCCCCACGTGTCCCCAGGTGCGGTGCCCCCAGGTGACCCAGATGTCCCCAGGTACGGTGTCCCCAGGTGCGCCCAGGTGTCCCCAGGTGCGGTCCCCCCAGGTGACCCAGATGTCCCCAGGTGCGGTGCTCCCAGGTGCGCCCAGGTGTCCCCAGGTGTGGTGCCAGCGGGGCCGCATCGGGAGCTCAAGCAGGAGTAAACAGGAAATGGTGACTCGTGACGCTGAAGAGTCACCTGCTGTTTTCGGAGCAGAGTGCGTTCTGACGGGTGACCCGGGAGACCTGCCGTTGAGCCCTGCTTGAAGGCGCTGTGGGCTCCGGGCCCACGTCCCTGGGGCCGGCTGGTGCCAGCGGGGAGGGCTCCGTCCTGCTCGCTGGGCTTTCAGGAGCCGCAGCACACCGTCCGCCCCTCGGCTGGACGGGTTGAGCGACTCAGGCCCGAGGGCTTGGCGCTGGCCAGCGGGCGTGGACTTGGGCGCTCCGGCCGCCGCTGTCGGGCAGCCCTGCACCTCCGGGCCCCACGGGGGCGAGTCCCAGGCCGCTCAGAGGCGCCAGGCCCCGGCACAGGGGCTGGGTGGGGGCCGCCCCGTGGCAGCGGCCTCTGTCCGTCCGCAGGCGCCATGGGCGAGTATGAACCGAAGATAGAAGTGCGGCTTCCGGAAGTGCTGCCAGCGGCCAAGGGCGCGACGGTGAGGCTGGAGTGCTTCGCCCTCGGGAAGTAAGTCGGCGCGCCCCGCGGCCAGCTCAGGGCGCCCTGCTCGCCCGAGCGCCCTATTTAGGACGGAGAAACAAGTGCTG
This sequence comes from Scalopus aquaticus, assembly GCA_004024925.1. Lineage (NCBI taxonomy): Eukaryota > Metazoa > Chordata > Mammalia > Eulipotyphla > Talpidae > Scalopus > Scalopus aquaticus. The sequence goes on along the minus strand of PVIJ01007206.1, from coordinate 9,296 downwards.
CCTCTTAACCTGAGCCTTCAGGGGCCGTTCGCAGGACGGAGGCCGGGCGGCCCCCGGGAGGCCTGCCCTCTCGCGGGTGGGGGATGCACGGAAGGGAGTGTGGGGTTTCTGCCCGTCACGAATTCACCCGGCAGGCGCAGAGCTGATTTTACTGAGAGTACCTCTGCAGCGGCCCCCAGGCCCGCACCGGCCACTCCCTCCCCGCTGGCCGCGCGGCCGTCCTGGGTCCGAGGGCGGGTAACGCACGCTGTCCCCCTAGCCCGGTCCCGCGGATCAGCTGGAGGAGGAGCGACGGGCTGGCCTTCCCCAGCAAGAGCCGGCGGAGGAAGTGGGGAGGCGTGCTGGAGATCCCCGACTTCCAGCAGGAGGACGCAGGCACCTACGAGTGCGCGGCTGAGAACTCCCGGGGCCGGAACGTCGCCCGCGGCCGGCTCACCTACTACGGTGAGTGTCCGTCCGCTGGCCCGGCTGGCCTGCGTGTCGGGTCTGTGAGGCTGAGTGGCCGTGGGGACGCTCGGAGGCAGAGCCCCATGTGCGTGTCTGGACGCTCCCGGGCACGGTGCACCCCGGCCCTGGGCGGCCGGCACCCCTCAGGCCACGGCGCGGCCTCGGCCCCTCTCTGGAGGGCCTCTGCTCCTGTGCTCCGCACACCATGCGAGCAGCCGCCTGCCGGCCTGCGTGGCCACAGCCCCACCCTGTCCAGGCTGCCATCCGGCCACGCGGCTGCCCCCAGGGCCGCAGTTCCTTCCCGAGGCCTGGGCGTGTCCGCAAGAGCCCCTGCTGGACAGGGTTGGCCTGGTTGCCCTGGAGTTTGGGGGCAGCGTGCGTGGCGGCAGGAGGGGTCCCCGAGGAACGGGAGGGCAGGTGCCGGGGCAGTGCCAGATGGCCTGCACCTGGTCAAGGTGAGGAGATCTCCGAGCAGAGAGTACCAGGAGCCCTGGCCGGGCGAGGGTGTGCGGCCAGCCCTCCTGGGCCAGCGAGTCGCTCGCAGGAAGTGGCCGGATGGGGGGATGGCAGGACGGCCGGGCCACCCTGGCTATGGTGACCTGGGCAGGAGCCTCCCCCTGGGGTGGACAGTGACCCAGGCCGAGCCACTCGGGCCGGGACTCAGGTGTGGGGGACACGCGGTTCTGGACCGAGCTCTGGGGGTGGACGCGCAGCTTGTGGGAGATGGACAGGCCTCCCCAACAGCGCGGGTCTGCGCCGGCCCCTCCCACAGGCTGGGTGCGGCCGTTGCTTTTGTTTCTCTTGTAGAAGCGCAGTTTTAGGGGACAGAAACAGAGATCAGGTGCGCCCCGGGACCGGGTGGTGGGGGGCGCTCGGTGAGGAGCACCCTGCTTATCCTCCAAGGCTCGCGGCGCCGCCCCGCCCGACGGGCAGCACGTGCCGCCTGCCGCAGTCCGCTCCCAGGCGGAGCGGCCATGTCCAGCCGTCGGCCCTTCGCGCCGGCTCGCACCGTGACCCCTCGGCGCCTCCGCGGGGCCTCCGCTGCGATCAGCGGGTGTTTCCACCCGACGGGCGCCCCCCGGCCCCCAGCACCGCTGTCCTGGGGGTCAGTGCCGGTGTGCGGGGGCCGCCCCCGCTGGCCGTCCAGGTCCCCTGGTGTCAGCTGTGGCAGCGCGTGAAGCGCGAGCCGTCGGCGGGGCCGCGCTGAGTCCCTGTGTCCGCAGCGGAGCCCCACTGGCTGCGGCCCATCCGGGACGCCGAGCTGGCCGTGGGGGACAGTCTGCGCTGGGAGTGCCGCGCCGGCGGGAAACCCAGGCCCTGGTACCGCTGGCTGAAGAACGGGGCGGCGCTGGCACCCGAGGTGAGGCCGTGCGCGGGGTCCGGGCCACGGAGGGCGACGGGGTGCGGCTGCGTGGCCTGCCCCCGACCGTGGGCGGGAAGAGTGGACGCCGTGTTTTTAAAAATCGGAAGATGTTATGAATTTGGTGCATTGGGACGGTTTTGGCAAACATGTGTATTCGGGGCTCTAGGGCGCACGCGCGGTCTGCGGCGGGTTTGCAGGTGCGCTGCGGCCCAGCACGCGGCACAGACGGGCCGGCCCCCGAGGCGGAGGGAGTCGGCTGCGCAGGCTCGGCCCGGCCGGCGGAGCGGGCCAGAGGGAAGCGCAGGCACCGGGCAGACCCCGCCGGATCACGCGTCCGCTCACAGCCGCCCGTGTCCCAGGGGAGGGTGCACATCGAGGACGGCGCCCTGACCATCGCCCGCCTGGACCTGGCGGACGCCGGCATGTTCCAGTGCGTGGCCGAGAACAAGCGCGGGCGCGCCTACGCCAGCGCCGAGCTCCGCGTGCTGGGTGAGCCCCGCAGCGCCCCAACCCGCGCAGGGCCGGTCAGGGCGGGTGCAGCCTCCCGGGACAGTGGCCGTCAGCCGAGGCTGGGAGCCGAGCTGCCCGCCAGCCGCAGTGCCCCTGAGGGCCAGAGCTGGGCTGGCTGCCGCGCGGGGCTCCGAGCCGTCCGCGCAAACGCCCTTCTCGTGCCCTCCCGCCAGCTGCTGCTCCCGACTTCTCGCGGACCCCGATGAAGGAGGCCGTGCAGGCGCTGGCGGGCAGCGTGGTCAGCTTGGACTGCAGGCCCCGGGCCTCCCCCCGGGCCCGCTTCTCCTGGAGGAGAGGGGACCTGACCCTGCGGGAGAACGGAAGGTGCTCTGGGCTGGGGGCTGGGGCGCCCCCTGCTCCCGGGGGTGGGGGCTGCTTCTGCTCCCAGCTCCTCTGCGGGGGTCAGCTGAGAAGGTCCGATTCTAGATCAGAGTCCGGCGTCCAGGGCTGTGGCTCTCTCCCAGCCCGGCCTCCTGCAGAGGGCAGCGCCTTCAGGGGCCCCAGCAGCCACGGGCAGCCCGCCCGCCTGTCGCAGGGGTTGAGGCAACACCCCAAAAACAGCTCTTGGGGGTGCAGCGGCGACTCTGGTCCAGGGCCTGTTCTGTCCCCTGCAGGGTGACGCTGCTCCAGGATGGAGGGCTCAGAATCGCTAACGTGACCAAGGCGGACGCCGCGGCCTACACCTGCGTGGCCGAGAACCGGTTCGGCAGGGCCAGCGGCACCACGCGCCTGCTGGTCTCAGGTGGGCTGGGGGCCGGCGTCGGGGGTCTGGGGGGCCGGGGGGTCGGGTACACGGGGGCAGGGGCCGTGGCGGGGGTGGCGGCTGAGAGCGTGGGTGGGACGGCCAGCGCCCAGGTGGCAGTGTCCACATCACTGTCCTGCTGTGGCTGCCCCCAGGAGCGTTGTCCTCAGGGAAGCGGGGTGCTGGGCCGCTCCGCCTCGGGCTGGTCCCTCGGGCGGCGCAGGGCGGGGCCCTGGGGCCAGGGCACGGCTGGTGCCTCGGGCTGGTCAGGAGCCTCGGGGGCCGCCGGGGACAGGTGCCCGGAGTCCGGCCCCGAAAGATGCTGCCCTCAGGGCGCACTGCCCACCACGGCAGAGAAACAGCGGGGGAACACCCAGAAGGAAGGTTCTAGATGCCCTCGGGCGGGCCGTGTCGGGCTGCGGCAGGTGCTGCTGCGCCCCAGCTGCTGCAGACGCGGGGACCGGAGCCCCCGCCACCCCCGACGGCCCCGCCTTCCCCCAGAGCCCACCAGGATGGCGCTGGCCCCGGCCGGGCTGGACGTCTCCGTGGGAGAGAGCGTGGTCCTGCCCTGCCAGGTGCGCCATGACCCGCAGCTGGACGTCGCCTTCACCTGGTACGTGGACGGGGCCCTCGCGGACTTCAGGGACGGTGCGCGCTTCGAGAAGGTCGGCGGGGTGAGTCCTCGCACCTCGGGCGCGGCGCCGGCTGAGGACGGGCGTGGGGCCCTCAAGAGCTGGGGTGCAGGTCAGGGCTGTGGGGGTGAGAGGACTCCCCAGAGACAGAGTGGGGAGCAGAACAGGCGGATCCACTGAAATCCACTGCTGAGGGGGCAGCGGGGGACAGGAGGGGTCTGCTGCGCCCTGTGGGCAGCTCCCTGGCTGGGGATCGAACCCGTGCCGCAGCGGCTGCCGATGCTGCATAGGCTGAGACTGACCCCTGCGCCCCAGGGAGGCCCCTGGTTTCTTTTTTATGGTGAGAGTGGACAGTGATGCTGCACGATGCCCGTTCCGGGCGTGCAGCCAGCACCCGTGCTGCAGGCTGCGGTGGGGCCCACGAGCACAGGGGTGCAAGCTCGGCCTGTCCCGTGAGGAGACCCTGCAGACCGGCCGTCTTTGCGGTTTCCATTGTGCCCGCGTCGTCAGGGACAGGTGCCCCATCCGTCCCTGTGACCTGGCCTGGAGGCTGCACCCTTGACCGCACCCACTCGGTGCCTGCCCCCACTCCCCGCTGTGTGAGCGGTGAGTGTCTTGCTGCTTAGATTTCACACGTCACCAAAGCTGCAGTGTCCATCTTCCTGTCTGACTTCTGTCCCTCAGCATGAGGCCCTCAGAGTCCATCTTTGTGGCTGCAAATGGCTTTTTCATGGCTGAATAATATTCCCTTGCTGCATCGGCTGTGTCTCCTTTGTCCGCCTGCCCACCGCTGGCGGTTTCCAGGTCTTGGTCACGTGAGTGGCATTCCTGCCCTAAGCGGTTGCGTTCTCCTCAGCACCGAGACGCCGGCCTATGGCCAACCCACCTGAGGCGTTTGAAGGGCCCTCCATGTTCCAGTGGCCACTGGGCTTGCTGTCCCCTCCCTGCCCATCCCCAGTGGCGGGCCCAGCTGGGGGCACCTGGTGTGTCCGAGGGCGGTCTGCAGTGGATGGGAGGTCCCCCGGGCTGCCCCCACACGCTGACCTCACTGGAAGGGGGGTTCTGGTGGATGCAGTCGGCTGAGGCCGAGTTGGGGGTGGGGTCCGGGGTGCGGCTGTGGCCAGCACGCCCGGGAGGGTTGGAAGCTCAGGAGCAGGAGAGGCGGGGCAGGGCAGGGCGCTGAGCAGAGACCTCGGTCGCTTTGACTCAGTTTCCCCGTCTGTAAAGCTCTGTGATGCCAGCACGTCCTTCACGCTTGGCGCAGAGTACGCGGAAGGAACACGCAAGGCCTGGCGCTTCCGTGCTCTTTGGGCAGGTCCCAGGAGTGGAATTGCTGGTCACACAGTAGGTCTAGTTTTAGTCTTGTGGGGGTTCGCCACACTTCTGCCCACAGAGGCCCCCCGCCTGCACCCCACCCACGGTGCAATCGCCCTGACGTGCTTACAGCAGCTCCTCAAGGCAGCTGAGATCCTGAAGAGCCCGTACCCCGAGCAGAGCACTGGGTCAGGAGGACGGCCCCGCAGCGGAGTACTACGCTGCCATCAAGAAGACAGGCTCATGCTGCGGCGGTGGGGAGGGAGCTGGAGGGGACTGTGCCGCATGCGTGGGCCAGAAGGATAGTGCGGGTGGGCTCACAGACGTGTGGGGCTGGGAGGGCAGGCGAAGCTCACACGAAGACCAGCTGCAGAGACCAGCCCTCGGCAGGAGGCTGAGGGGGAGGGCGGCAGGGCTGTGGGTGCTCCGCTGCTGGAGAGACTGTGGCGACCGCTCCTGAGTGCAGAAGTCTTGTGCTGTGGAAACATAAGAAAGACGTTTAGAGAAACGAAGCGCACAGGCGACCCCGTGGCGTCCGTGGGGGCTGGATGCCCCTGTCTTCGGCGCCCGGGGCTCCTGGACAGAGGCTGAGCCCCGCTGGGAGTCCGGGTTGTCTCTGCCTCGCTGCGGCTTGTGGTGCCGGGTCCTGCCCGCCGGAGCAGACTCGCTGCGTCTGATGTGTGGGTTTAGGATCCCTGAGAGGAGGACCCCTTGCTGGAGGCGAGGCTGGTGATGGTGGGTGGCGGGGACAGGCTGCTCATTGCGATGTTGTTTTATTTACTGGCCGGGGCGGGGCTGATGTGTTCATAAATATACCCTGAGAGGGGGGCTTGTCACCCATGGGGTAGATCTGACACATCTGATGAATGAACAGATAAATCAGGGCGAACGAGGAGGAAAATGGTGGCTGCCGCCGGAGCACTGTCTCACTCGCGCTGCCTTGGATTACTTTATAGCAGTTTTATGGAAAGCTAATTCACGCGTCAAGCAATTGGCCCATTTAAAGTGTAGCATTGAGAGGCTCTGAGTATGTTCAGAGTGTGCACCCGTCAACACCATTCCCACATTTTAATCACTTCAGAGCGACTTCACCCTCCTTACCTCCCTCCAGTCCCCAGTGCTCCGGCGCCCCAGCTCCCAGCACCCAGCTCCCAGCGCCCCACCTGCACCCCAGCAAGCTGATCTGCTCCATCTCCATTTGGCTGTGAAATGTCCATCGCAGAGTAGGGGTCCTTAGTGACTGGCCCTTTATCTCATCAATAAGTTTGAATATTCAGGGCAGTTTTAGGTTCAGGGCACATTTGAGGGCCGAGTGCAGCTGTTTCCCATGGCCCACCACACCTGTGCCACAGCCTGTCTGTCTGGCCCAGCCTGTGTGAGGCATGTGGCTGCCAGCACGCCCTCGTGGACCAGCGTCAGGTGGACTGGGCGCCCTCGGGCTGGTGAACGGGCCGCATTTTGACGAGTGCCTGACGCCAGTGTGGCCGCAGCAGCATCATACACGCCGTCCCGGGTTCCGTCCCTCCCGCCCCGCCTGCACCCCCGAGGGGCCCGGGACGTGCGGGTGCCAGTCACTCTCGGCTGTCAAACCGCATTAGTCAAAGACCTTTAAAACGTCAGGAAATCATTGTCCATTCAGGGAGAGATTTGCTTCCTTAGCATGTCCGGTCATCAGCAAATGTTCAAGAATGCAAACACACAGAGCGCGCTGCCTGTGGCAGCTCCCCACGCCTGGCCTCTGTGCCTCTCGGTCTTTGCGCGTCTGCTGCAGCTGCTATTTCCGCGGGGCTGATGAGGGTGGCTGTTCTCCAGGCCCTGCAGCCTCCGGCTTCCCCTGGCTGCCTTCTCGGAGCTCCATGGTTCTGCATTTCAGATTCAGAAAGTCCGTGACCCATCTGGGCTTCATTTCTTAGAGGCTCTGAGCTCTGTGTCCAGCCTCACCTCTGCGCGGTGCCCGTGTCCGCCCGGCTGGAGGGAGGCACCCGCTTCTCTGTCACTGGCCGTTTCTTCCGTCTGATCACTGCCCCTCCCCCCAAGTCTCCAGCCAGCCCACCCTCTGGCTTTCCTTTTGCTCTGCGGGACAGCTGTTTTGGGGTCTCCGGGTCACCCTTAGATTCAGCCTTCCAGGGCCACTGAGTGACCCGCGGGGCTGGGCCGATCTCATGCTGCCTGCAGGTTGGGCTAAGAGACCTGCACTGGACACAGAGCATCTTCCTGGCCAGCGCGTGGGGTGCCTGCTGTTTATTCATTTCCTTCTTCTTTGATGTCATCCGTCAGCATGCAGCCTCCCCCATTTAGTTCTCATGGGTCTGTTTTGACTTGTGCCCCAGCATTTCATCTTGGGGTGCTCAGCAGCCGTGGCATGCTCTCCTGTCCTATCCCCCCAGCTTGAGGCTGCCACACAGGAAGTGGCCAGTGCATTGCCTGTGTCCTGCAGCCGCCAGAGCCACTGGGCAGGCCCAGGGCTTGTCGTTTCTTTCAGAGCTTCACATAGATATTTGGATCATCTGAGAAAAAGAGATTGTTTCTCTCTCCTTGCAGTTGTGTGTCCTTCCCTGCCCTGCTGAGTTAGTAGGTTTCTAGTTCACTGTTGAAAGGCAGCGGTGAGAAGGGAGCTGGCCTTGTGCTGCCCTGAGCCAGCAGGTCTTCTGTTTGTGACCATCACGTCTGATCGTAGCTATGGAGACGGTTTCGGTTTGTTTTTTGTAGATTGATCTATTTCTTGTTTGTTGAGAGTTTTTATCATGAATTGGTGTTGGCTTTTCTTCAAATGCTTTGTAGCAACACATCATGTGATTTTTTTTTTCTTATCCTATTTAGTTGACAGATGACATTAAATCATCATCAGGTGTCAAGCCAGCCTTGCATTCCGGGCAGACCTTGTGTGGCATGTCACACCACTTTTAGACATCTCTGGACTTGGTTTGCTTACACTTGTGCATTTTCGCTTCCACATTCATAAAAGATGCTGGTCTGTAGTTTTCTCTTCTTAGAATGTCTCCGAAGTTCCAGCTTAGGACAGCGTGGGCCTCGTAAATAAAGCAAGCTGGGTCACAGGCCCTCAGCTCAGTCTCTATAGGAGGCCATCAGGAGCTGTCAGTTATCCCTAAATGGACCCGTCTGGGCAGCTGACGCCTGCTGGCCGGCCTCCCCGGTAGACTGGCTGCTCAGCACAGCAGGTGCCTCTGTGGGTGGCACCTCAGTGACCGTCGCTGCACGCCGGTCACTGACTCCACGGCGTGAAGTCGTTGGTGTTACTCTTTATTGTCCTTCCAATGCCCTGGGGTCCAGGCTGATGTCCTTGCTGGTACTTACTGGTGATTTGTGTTTTCTCCCTATTTTTCCTAATTAGCCTATATGAGGCTGGTCAATTTTATTGATCTGTTCAAAGAAACACTTGCCATTTTCATCGATTTTTTTTCCTGTTGAGTCTCTGTTTCCAATTTCATTGATTTCTGCTCTAATTTTTATTAATTCTTTTCATCTGCTTACTTTACATTTAATTTTCTCTTCTTTTTTTAATTTCCTGAGTTAGAAACTTAGATTACATTTCTCTTTTTTCTAATATGTGCTTTGGATGCTGGACATTTTCCTCTCACCACTCTCACCACCTCTCACATTTCCCCTTACCACTGCATCCCACACGTTACAGTGAGTTGTATTTTCACTTAACTCATATGTTTCCTAGTCCAGAATGGATGTTTGACATTTCTCTTGACTCCCCTCTCTGCACCGTGTGCTCCAGGACGTGTGCTTTGCGCTCTCGGTGTCCAGCGCCCTTTCTGTCACTGTTTCTAGTCGATTCCGTGGCGCTCGAGGTCAGATTGTGTGCTGGGCGCTAGACGTGCAGGAGGCCGGCCCCGTGGTACTGTCCACCCGCTGAGTGCCTGGCCTGGTGCGGATCCGCCGCTGCTGCCCAGTGGTCTGTGGCGGGCCTTCTGTCCTGGCGGGCCTGGGGCCCTGCTCACGGTGGCCCTTGGGGTACACCTGGTTGTGCTGATTGGGGTCTCCCAGCCCCCATGTGGCCCACCCTGTGGCCCCGTCAGTGTCCCGCTCGGCAGAGGGGTCATGACTGCAGCGCCAGCCCTGGCCACAGCCTCGCCTGGCTCGGGTTCCGATGCTGGCCCTGTTGGTCACTCTGAACATGGAATGTTCTTCCCCAGACACTTGTTTAATCCGTGGATCTCTTTATTTAGAGGTTCCTGTGGACAAGAGTTTCTTGGTTCTTATTTCTTTATTCAGTCTGACAGCCGCTGTCTCTCGTGATTGGGGTATTTCTTTACTTTGT